>JAVJIF010018951.1:0-57486 GCA_038442645.1 Agave tequilana
GAGGACTTAGTTCTAACCGTAGCTTGAAATGAGTTATATATACACTATACTAAACATATACATTCACACTATGACACTGAGTCCACTGGAGAATCGATAACCTCCCTTTGACAATCCATCTCTGAATCTTTTGACGTTCCCGATTCCCATATTTCACTGATTTCAACATCTTCAAGTGATCTGATTTTCTCTCCTTGAGTTCAACATTTCATTCCAATTCTATTTTCTGATTGTCATCTTCAGTCTGCTCATTTCATTTGAAGCAGGTCGTATAGTCAGAGTAGCGCAGTGAAATCGTGGTGCCACTAAGAAGCGACGTGGAAACTTCATATCCTCTTTGACTTTGATTCCTTTTATTATTTCCTACTTTACTGAAAATTTGAGGACAAAATTTTGTAAGGTGGGTAGAATGTAATATCCCTAATTAATAATATTGCATTAGTATTTTTTGAATTATTTATTATTTTATTATATGATTAACTTGATTATGACTTATTATATATCTAAAAAATATTTAGAGATATCTGATGTTAATTTGGTTTTCTATATTATTACGACTTATTTCTTATTAACATTAGTACTTACTATTACTATTGCTATACTAATATTACGTTATTAGTAGTGGTGGTAGTTTTAATAATTATATTGTTATTAGTATACTATTATTATTATTGTTATTGTTATTTTAATTATTAGTAATATTAGTAATGTTAATTATTATTATTGGTGTTATTGATTATTATTATTATTGTCATTATTATATTATGTGGTAATTAGGTTAATCATTTAATTTAATTTTCTCTTTTTTTAGCTAGCTCATTCCTCCTTTCTTTATTTCTCCTTTCTTTTTTTTAGCCTGCAAGCCAAAATAGCCATAACCATAACTCAGGCCCAAAAACCTTTCATATAAATCTCTACTCTTCTCCCTCATCTCTCTCACCTGCACGCCAACCCTAACCTAGACGTACACTTCTCTCTTCTTCTCCTCCTCCGCCTTTCTCTCGTTGCAGCACAAACACAAAACGTCGCCACCTAATAACCTACCACCGCACTCCGCCACCATCATTGCCTCAATCTCGGCTGTGAGCATCACCCGAAAACACTAACAATGTGTTTCACCATCATCGACTGCCCATGATCACCCGCCTCCGCCATGCCTCTCCCCATCCTCCACCTTCTCTCCCTGCCGCATGCGAGCAGTGCCTTCGTGAGCCTCGTCACATATGCCATCTCCCCTTCCCCCCTTGTCTGCATAATCACGCAACCTCGGCACATCCAACTTGCTCTCCGACAGCCTCCCCACCATGCCTGCCTTAGAACACCATCGAGCCACGGCCAAGCATGTTCTCTTCCTCTCATCCTTGCTGTGTTCACCGCTGCTCAAATACACTGCTGGTCGCCGTTGTTTCATGCGTCTACATCTTCCCCTTTAGCCGGCACCACTCGGGGGGCCGTGATCCTATCCACGCATGCACCAAAGCACGTACTCTCCTCCTCAGCCTCTGTCTGCATGCCCAACGAGTGTCCCCCACTTGCCGGACCTCACCCCTTACTCGTCCTCCATCTATGAGTGTGTGTCTTCATCTTTCTCACTCTCTATGTTCTTCTCTCTCTCCATGAGTGTGCGTGTGTATCCTCTTAGTATATTCTATGTATGTTATCATCTCTGTGTGTGCGTTGTGTGTATTGTGTGTGTGTGTGTGTGTGTTATGTAGTGTGTGCACGTGTATTGTGTGCACGCGCATGTGTATGTGTGGGCATATGTTATGTTGAGTGTGTGTGTGTGTGCGAGCGCGTGCGCGTATGTGTGAGAGAGAGAGCTCTCTCTCACTCTCACTCTCACTCTCTGTGAATGTGTACATGTAGATATGTGTGGTTGCAGGTATGCACCCAGCCCGAATCCAATAACTGAAGATTCAAACGGAGTTGTTCACAGTAGACCCAATACGCAAGGTAATTCGGAGATCCAGATTAGTTCGTGCAGTGCAGACCCGATGGTGATTCAGACCCGGATCCGTGTCATTTCATGCGAGTGTTTGTTTTCTTGTGATATTATTATTTATTTACTGGTGCATTTATACTGTTATAGTCCAACATACGTGTTTTTATTGTTCTTTATTATTATTTAATTTTATAGTTAGTCGATAAATTGATTGTGTTAATTAATTAACTGATATTCACTATTTAAATTGTTTAATTAATTTTGTAGTAATTAGAGATTATTGGATTACTATTAATTAGTTACGTTTATTTTCTAGTGTTGAGAAATGATCGTAGTGTTATGATTTAGAGTCTGGTTCTAATGATTAAATATTTGATCGGGTAGATTGTGATTACTTGAATAGTGGATTATGAGACATGGATTATTATATCGAAATGAGAGTTTAGATATAATTTAAATAATTGATCGGATAATCTGACATTTAAGTGTATATGGATTCGATATTGTATCATGGGACATTATTATTCTATCGTTTCATGTGTAATTGTTTACCATTTTAGATTCAGGATTAGTTGTGGTATACTTACACTGTGACTTGACTTGATCATGTGATTGACCTAGTTCACATTTGTGGATAAATGGTATTTATCAGGCAATTGTTTGGTGATTATTTTGATGGAAACTCATTTAGATATTAAGAATGGATTAGATATGATGTTACTTTATTAAGAGATTAGATCTTTTTTATGCTTGGATCGGTATATGGACTTAGTTAGAGTTGAAGTTGATCTGGGATTTATTTTCTTTATATTGAATCTTGATCAGTATTTAGATGGGATTGATTTTGTTGGATTATGATCAGATGTGCGAATATTTTACCTTTGATATCGATGTGTAATATAATGTTGGTTTTGGATCATCAGAAACAAGGATTTCTAGATTTATTCACCGATTATATTGTAGAGTTTGTTGGTGTTGAGTATCAGATGTAGACATTTCTAGATTTCATTCCGTTTGAAGATGGTTCACTCTTTATTTACGATTTTGGTATCTATTGACTTAGTTTGACTTTGAGGATATTCATTAGACTTTACTTCATGACTAGTTCTTGATTATTGCAGCTATTCAGTTATGGGTATAGATGTATTGCGATAGTGATCTCGTTGATAACGGTGATATTGAATTTTTAGAGTTTTAGTAGTTTCAGATATATGTATCAATTATCAGTGATTAGTGACACAGTTATTTTTAGTGACTTTATGTCTCTAGTATTCTCCATCAGATATCAGTTAATAGTTGTTCAATTGTCAGTTATCAGATATTGGTTACTCAGTTATCAGTTATTATTATCATCAGCAGTTGTTTGAGATATTCGGTTACTATTTCATTTTAATAATAACCTATATTATTGTATGTTAATAAAAGACACTATTGAAAAATACCTAGAGTGGGGTAAATAGGTGTTATGCTAATCACATGCACTTTTAAACACTAGTTAAGATGTATGATGCAAGCGGTCACTCAAAACAAGAAATTGAAATCGAATTCCTCGTGAAGGGCTCTAGAACTTCTCCTCTTTGATTACTCTAAATTATGAGTTGAGGTGCTTAATTGCTTCCTTGTTGATATGAATATAAACCAAAAATGCAAGAAGTTGAAATGTGTGCAATATAGAAAAACAAGACAAGTAGTAGCACAAGTATAAGAAAGTAAAACAACAACGAGCAAGAAGAAATCAATCGCAAACACAAGAAAATTTGTTTCGAAGTTCGAGCCACTGCTGTATGTCCCCGCCTTCACCACTATGAAGGATTTTCACTAGATCTACAAAGGAAACTTTCACACAGGAACCTTACACCCAAGGGATTATAATTGGTCTACACAAGACCGGATTACCCAACTCTAACAATACTATCCTCCACACAAGAGGAACCATAACTCAATGGAATACAAGTCACTTGGTGATCTAGGAAGACCAGAAACACTCTCTTACAACTTCTTATAGAGTGGAGTATAATTTTTGGCTCAAGAAGTAAAGTGAGAGAAAAATTTCAGTAGTAGAGATTTAAAAGACTTGAAAACCAACTGAAAAATTTTGCAATAGAAAGAACTTTGAAAATGGAAAGTAATGAAACACTTCTCTTGAAAACACTTGAAACTTGGATATTTTTCTTGTAGAAAATCAAAAACCCATGACCTGTATTTATAGGCAAAGAATAAATACCATTCGTAAGTGATATTAGGTCATTAGGGGTGAGTTTAACTACTTGGAAACAAGAAATAGCCGTTGGAACTCATATCCAAAATAGAACCGTTGGTGCCAGTCTGAACAGCTGCCGGTCGACCAGCCGGTCGACCGGTAAGCCACTTGGCAAATAGCCGTTGGCTCCGGTCGACCGCAAGGCAAATTTAAAAAGAGGATTTTGAACTGCCGGTCGACCGGGCTGGTTGAGCGGCACAAACAGAGAGCAAGTGCCATGCAGTCAGTCGACCGCAAGAGTTGACGGTCGACTGATCCGGTCGACCGAAAAACGTGCACAGCGTGCATGCCCATGGCTCAAAAGGCCCGGTTGACCGCCCGGTTGTTCGTTTTGGCCTGAAACAGATACGGACGACCGGCCGATCGACCGGTATGGCCTGAAATATGATTTAAACAGATTTTGAACTTGAAAATATTTTTTTAAATATTTTTCATTGGTTTGAGGGTTATGTAGCATAGTATAGGAGATAAAATACATGTTCTAAACTTGATATAAAAATTTGAAAAAATTATGAAACATGTAAACATGCAACAAAACTAATACTACTAAAAACTTGTATTTTTGAAAAGTGTATTTTGTGTGTGTAACTTCTTGAGTACATATATCATATCCTTACTCTTTAACATACTAAAATTTTACAAGGGTCTAGGAGACTACACTTCAATTTGGGCTTTTCCATATGCATCGTTGAGTTACTTGAATTCTTTATCCCGTATTTGAGTCATCTTGAGTCAACACTATCTTCCTTTAGGGGAAGAAACATCTTGAATCCTAAGAACCCTGAAATAATCTTAAACACTTAAACTTGATTAGTACAAATAACTATATATGTTTTGTGATCATCAAAACTCTAAAACCGAGTGATTGTAACCTTGGGCCAACAACTATAACCCGGGAAAAATGGGTAATTGCTTGATAATCATGTCGTGTATTTTGGAAGAACTTGTGATGGTTAATCAAGTTTAGGTTCCACCATGGGGAACCAAGGTAGTACAGGCTACCTAATTATTCAGTTATTCAGTTATTAGGTTTTGTCCGGATTATGGCGTCACACCAATTATTCTTTTATGCGGGGTCGTGGTCTCAGTTATTAGGGCCTTGTAGTCCGTCCTAGTTCAGTGCCAGGAATGTAAGACTGTGGTACCGGGCATGCACAGTACCCTTCCAAAACACATGCACTATATTGGTAGGCAGTTGCAACAACGATAATTTTATTTGATATATGAAAAAATGGTTGTGGTTTGAGACAGAACTAAGTACTATATTAGTTAGGTTAATAATAATCAATAGACTATAGATATATGCTAGGTTACATACCTCTTTGACATTAGTTATTTCCTTTACCGTGATAGGAGTATCAGTCATTTCATACAGTGGAGATATCATTTATTTATAGCTTTATTCATGTTATTAGCTAGTATATTCTAGTTAAATTTACATGTTATTATCCAGTAGTTTCATGTTAGTATAGTTATATTTTTATGCGTATTATGCACGTGCACACTTCTTTCATTTTACCACTCATTAGGTCACTTTTTGACGATTCTAGATTTGAGCATCTAGGCAAAGGATGTTTTATTCTATTGACTAGGTGTTTTGATGAGATCATATGCATCATGAGAAACCAGAGTTTCTCTCTACTTGATTCTGGTATTCTTATTTACTTTAGTTCTTGTAGTTTTATGTGATTCCTTATATATTGGAATTATTGTTCATTATATTCTTTTATTCGTGTCTTATCTTGCGTGAACATTTATATGTGTTAGTGCGGTGATCGTAAATTATCATAGTAGATTTATAGCCTGTTCAGGTTACTTAAGGCTTAGCGCGTATATGTGAGGTATTCTCCTTGCACATATGTGTCGCTGACTCTCATTGCGTCTCCATTTTCGCATATTTTGGGAAGCGGGGCGTGACAACTTTACCTGCAACCTGCACCACCATTAATATCCCATGCATATATAAATATCGTCTACCCTATTATAAGCACACATAGATACAAACACTACCGATACACCAAATACAAGCACCATCGCCAATACAAAACTCCACTACAACAATCGCCCACCAGTACAAACATTCCACTAACACACATATACAACCACCAATACACCAATACAATCAATCGCCTACAAAATATAACAATGGCCACAATTTTACAATTACCGCAAATGCCCAAAACACTGAAAGAATACACTCGCAATCCAAAAAAGATACTCACCTATGACTCGAGCACGTCACCCAGAACTTGTTGGCCCAAAGGCCTATCGCCCTAGTTTTGATGATGATCAACTCATGAAGTTATAGTTACTAATGATCTTGTGTTTAATTAGTGACAGATTCATGATCAAGATCTTAGTAGGTGCATAGCTCAACAAAAGATAAAAGAACAAGATTTGGAGCTTGCATGTGGTGATCCAAGGAGTTTTTGGATCAAGCTTGGACCAAGTCAAGAAGATGAGAAGCCTTCAAGGGAAGACTTCAAGAAGTTGAAGACTTGGGTCTAGGTATAGAATTTGTATGTTTGTTTTAGTAAAAATGTAAAGGATAGATAGTTGGTGGATTGCTCAAGTTATATCACACACACACACTCTTGATGGAACTCTTGATTTTAAGTGCTGTCATAAAAAGATTTTCTAGAGTAGAAAAAGATTTTTCTTTGAGATAAAATACTATTTTGGATTTTGGTATTTCATAGTTCATATCTTTAAACCAAAATCATGATTAGTGCTTTATGTCAAAAACATAGATATTTCTTATTGATTGTGTAGTGGATCATATCCATACACACTATGCTTTAAAATGAACTCAAATATCTTGTTTTTGTATTTGATGAAGATTTAGAAAAACAAGTTTGGGAAAACATGTTTTGGAAAAATACATTTTAGTTATTGAGCTAATATTTCCAAGTTACAAAAATAGACCAAAACATATATAACATGTCTTGATTTTGTGCAAGCATGTTTGTTCTTTCAAGTATATTGGTAAAACTATTTTTGTAGAATTTCTATGTATTTTTAGGATTTTATAAAAGAATTTGAAATCCTGTTTTCTGACCTGGAGACTGGCTGACAGGCCATGTCGGTCGACCAGACCGGTCGACCGATGTGCACAGCCCTGTGCACGTTGTCAGCACAGTGGCCGGTCGACCGGGTCGGTCAACCGACCAAGAGAGTTTGCTCTCTGGAAATGTCCAGTCGACCGATAGGTCGACCGACAGTTCATTCCAGGTTATCGGTCGACCGAGCCGGTCGACCGGTGGCTGCAACGGTCAGAAAAATGACCGTTGGCCGGTCGACCGGCGGTCGACCGACAGCACTGACAGAACCCCAACGGCTCTATTTCTGGCAGCCTATAAAAGGGGGTTTTGTCAATTGTTTTGAGGTTAAGATTTTTGAGACTTCTTGAGCAGTTTTTCTGATACTTTTAGAAGAGTTTCTCTACAAGATTTTAGTGCAAATACTTCCAATCAAAAGGAAGAGTTTTTATCAAGAGAGTGTTAAGTGATTCTTTGAGTTTTTCACCATAGTCTTTCCTTGTTTTTCTCACACCACACTTGAGCTTTCCATTGCTAGATATTCCTATAGGTGTGTTGTAGTGAGAGTGCTCTTTAGGTGATCAAGTGTTGTGATCATCAAAGAGATCCTTTCTTTGTACTTTGAGGAAGCGGGCAAGTGTGCTCGTTGTGGTTGGAGTTCGGTTGTGAACTCTTGGTGGTTCGAGGTGCGGCCTCGGCAAGCTTAGGGGGCTTGCGTGTGTACGGGACTTGGGAGTCCGAGGGTTTGTAGGTGTACGGCACCGAGGAGAGATCCATTGGGATCTTGCATAGTGGAAAACCCTTCGTGTGTCGAAGGCGGGGATGTAGAGCAAGTGTGCTCGAACCTCGAAACAACCCTTTGTGTTTGCGATTGCTTACTCTATCCCTCTCTCTCTTTGTCTCTTTTATATCTTGCATTTACTTTCATTGTCTTCACTTGCACATGCTTGATATATTCCCTTGTGCTCATAATTGATATACATACTTGCTTGGGATTGTTGTTAACACTTGTATTCAACCAAGAGAGCCAACGCGGCACCTCAACCCATTCAAGGGGAATCTAGAGGAGCTTGTCCAGAGCCTCGCAAGGGGAATTCGGCAACACTCTTGTGTTATACATAAGTGTTTAAATAAAAGGAAGTTTTATTTGGTCTACTTAGTTTTAATTCCGCATTATTTGTTCATAAGTGACCATTAGATTAGCCATCACCTATTCACCCCCCCTCTAGGTGATCTTACAATTGGTATCAGAGCTAGTGCTCTTGATAAGGGTCTAACAACCTAAGAGTTAAAGATCCTACATTTGGGCTAATCACAATATTTGTTGTACACACACACCTCACCATGGACTTTATGTCACCACCCACCTTTGACATCCTTAACATCCAAACTTGGAAGGTTAAGATGTCCTTGTTCCTCAAAGCCCTAGGATTTAGTGTCTATCTTGCTACTACTAATAATGATTATTGTTCAAATAGCAAGTACATTGAGGCTAATGCAAAAGCCCTTCATGCTCTTAAATGTACCCTAAATGATGATTATTTATCTAGGGTTTCTAACATTGAATCAGCTTTTGTAGCTTGGAACATCATCACCTCCCTTGGCGAAAAGGATCTATATTATGCCGGGAGCGATTCGGACGTTGGAAGCAACACCTCCAACACATGCTTTATGGTCCAAGGGGATAACCCCCTTGAGGTAAATTCCGAATCCGATGATGAGAACATGTCATATGATGAGCTCACTACCTTTTGTCATCTTATACTTGAAAATATGACATGCTTAAAAGGAATAATAAAAATTTGAAAAAGGAAATTGCTTGCATGCATGTAGAACATGACTCTTTTAGAGATAACATTGCATGCTTAGAAAAGAATAATAAAGATTTGAAAAAGAACATTGATTGCATGCATGTAGAAAATGATTCTTTTAGAAATAAACTTGCATGTTTAGAAAAAGAAAATAATGATTTGAAAAATGAGAATGTTCCCTTATGTCTAAAATAAATGATTTATGTGAAGGGAACACTATTTTGAAGGAAAAGATTATTTTGGTGGAAACTCAAAAAGAAGTTGTTTTTCAAGAAAACAAGACTTTGAAAAGAAAGATTTGTGAAAAAGAAAAAGAAGATGTTTGTAAAAAGAAAAAGAAAATTGATCATATATCTCACCATGCTTTACATGCCTCCACTAGTGAGATTAATAATTTGAAAAATAAGATAGATAATTTGAGCTCTAATTTGAGCACATGTGCATTTAACCATTCTAAGTTGGAATCCTTGTTTCAAAAGAAACAAGTTCCCCATGCTCATGCTCATACACATCATGCTCATGCTTATAGTGCACATCACGATCACAATCACACTCATAAGCATCATGCTAAGGTGTACATATGTACACATTGTGGCCGCAAAGGCCATCTAGCAAAATATTGTTTTGATAAGAAACCATATCTATATTTGCTAAGTATAATAAATTTTGGGTTCCTTACAACAATGCTAACCCCAAAGGACCCAAGAAAACATGGGTACCAAAACCCCCACCTTTTGATTGTGATGTAGGTGAGGGCTCTCACAAGACGTGAGAGGATTGGTGCCTTGGTAGCCAATGCAATGGACATGATGGACAAACATTGGGATGCATTGCTATCAAGGAATTTTGGTGGGTCAACCACCATGCTAGGAGCTTTGGAGTTGGTAACAAATTCTAAACTCCTATTTTATTTATGTACATGCTTTTATGTTTATAATATCATTCATAGCATGTTCATGTTTTAAGATTTTGTGTGCTTTATGTGGTAGTTACATGCTTAGATGTAGATTTGTCAAACTTGTATGTATACATATACAAATAGTGAACTACAATTGATTCTTAAATATTTGGACTTCATGCTCACTTGTATCCACTTTATGTATTTGTATAATCTAGTTTTGATAATTCTCATATATACATGTTTTGCCAATTTTTGTGATTTACTTCATGTATATGCATGCTTAATTCAAATCTAATAAATATACATGTATACCCGTGAGTCTCTTGCCTTCATGCAAACATTTAATAGACTCTTTTATTTTGGGATATGTATGCATATTGTTAGATTTGTATAAACCATACATATACCATGAAAATTGTTGATTTTAGTGAAAAATGATTTTTTCATGATTTGTTGTTAAAAATTTGACTTATGATCGTTTTGGGCTTCAATGACTATTTTCATGAAGATACTATTTACATAACCTTTGAACACTCATCTTTAAGAAAACATATAATTTGGAGCTTTATGGACTATGAGTGCTTGAACTTTTATGTACTTAGTAGTATTTATGAAAAACATTTGAATTTGATGTATTTGAAGGATCTTTAACTAGTTTTTCAAAACAATTTATACTAGTTAGTTATTCTTCAAATAGCCTTTGAGATTTACACATGATCCTATTTTACAATTGGTATTTTACAATTATATGGATAAATTCTTTTATATTCTCAAAATTTATTTGATGCTTCATGACTTGAATATTAGTTTGAATGTTAACCTTTATCAACACTAGGATTTATACTTGTACATATTATGGGCTACAAATAAATCTATTTATATTTGTGCTTGAATGCCTATTTGAACCATTAGATGTGCTTGTATTGCTTAGTTTTGATGATAATTACATCTTCAAACTTGTATTCCCATTTTGGACTTGTGATTTGACCATGTGTTTTTCATTTCATGTATATGCTTGTCTTGCCAAAACATTAAGATATACATGGATACCTCTTGAGTCATTTGCCTTTAATGCAAATCTACTTATATGGACTCAATTGTATTTTAGGGATATGTATGTATACTTAATGTCTTGACAAAACATACATATATCTTGAAATATAAATTTTGTTTTTAATAAAATTTTGTGTTTTTAAAATTGGTACAATAAAATTTTTGTGATGGATTTCAAGAATTCAAAATTTATGATTTGAAGGAATATTGAGTTTTATTGCTATTTTTCATGATGCCATGTTCCACATAACACTAGTTCACTCATTTTTTTTGAATTTGAACTTTATGGATTAGAGTGTTTTTAGTGCCTTGTGTTTCATTGATCTTTCATGAAAAACTTTTTAACTTATTCCTTGATGGAAGGATCTCGTACTAGTTCTTAAAACAAGTTCATTTAACTAGTTCGAATTCTTCATATGGTAGATTATATGATGTATACACTTATGCTTACTTTTCAATTGGTATCATTGGTTATTTGCAATTGGAATCAATATGACTTCATGTTGTGTATATCCATATTTTGATTGTATGTATGAATGCCTTCAAATTATATCAATTTCTATTGGTATTATCTTGTCATACATATATGTTATCTATTTGTGCTTATTTTACAAGTGGTATTTCCTTTTAAAGCACAAAGTTGTTAATGCTAAGCTTACTTCAAATCTTATTTATCTTCAAGCTTATGCATTGTATTTCATAATTGGTATCAAAATTCAAAATTTGGTTGTTCTACATTTGGTACCTTAAAAGAAAATATTGTATTTTAAGATATTTCAAAATTTTGTTTTCATAAGAAAATTTCAAAATTTTTAATTTGTATTGCCTATATGCAAGGAGAGCTTAACATCTCTTCTACATATAGATTCATGTTGAGTATATTATAATTTGAGGAGCTTGACAACTCTTCTTTTCATGATATACGTGTGTAGGGGGAGCTTCACATCTCCTCTTATGCATGACATATTATACGTTATGTGAATTAGGGCTTGTCATCCCTCTTTCATGTAATGTATATGTGTCGGGAAGCTAACTTAACGTCTTCCTCTTCATGAATTTATATCGCATATAAATTTTATTGATTGATTTGTATTTACCCCTCCTTGATCTCTTTGTTTTTAACAAAAAGGGGGAGAAAATTTTGTTTGATGTATTTTTCTTTGAACCCTTTGTTGATGATTGACAAAAAGGGGGAGAAGAATTTGTGATTTTATATGCATGATTTCATGATTTCCTTACTTAAGGGGGAGAAGTATTTGGTTCCTTGCTTAAGGGGGAGTAAGATTTGTATTTATGCATATATGTTATCTTGCAATTAGGAGCAAAAGACTTGATTTATGATTTGATTTATATGATTGCATCTCCTACATTGCATACATATTCATGTGCTTTTATTGCCATATCTTTTATTTATTTGGTATGCATGAGTTAAGGGGGAGCTTCTTTGAAGCTTTACTTTAATCCATGCATATATAATTTCATGAGTTTTGTCATCATCAAAAAGGGGGAGATTGTTGGCCCAAAGGCCTATCGCCCTAGTTTTGATGATGATCAACTCATGAAGTTATAGTTACTAATGATCTTGTGTTTAATTAGTGACAGATTCATGATCAAGATCTTAGTAGGTGCATAGCTCAACAAAAGATAAAAGAACAAGATTTGGAGCTTGCATGTGGTGATCCAAGGAGTTTTTGGATCAAGCTTGGACCAAGTCAAGAAGATGAGAAGCCTTCAAGGGAAGACTTCAAGAAGTTGAAGACTTGGGTCTAGGTATAGAATTTGTATGTTTGTCTTAGTAAAAATGTAAAGGATAGATAGTTGGTGGATTGCTCAAGTTATATCACACACACACACTCTTGATGGAACTCTTGATTTTAAGTGCTGTCATAAAAAGATTTTCTAGAGTAGAAAAAGATTTTTCTTTGAGACAAAATACTATTTTGGATTTTGATATTTCATAGTTCATATCTTTAAACCAAAATCATGATTAGTGCTTTATGTCAAAAACATAGATATTTCTTATTGATTGTGTAGTGGATCATATCCATACACACTATGCTTTAAAATGAACTCAAATATCTTGTTTTTGTATTTGATGAAGATTTAGAAAAACAAGTTTGGGAAAACATGTTTTGGAAAAATACATTTTAGTTATTGAGCTAATATTTCCAAGTTACAAAAATAGACCAAAACATATATAACATGTCTTGATTTTGTGCAAGCATGTTTGTTCTTTCAAGTATATTGGTAAAACTATTTTTGTAGAATTTCTATGTATTTTTAGGATTTTATAAAAGATTTTTAAATCCTGTTTTCTGACCTGGAGACTGGCTGACAGGCCATGTCGGTCGACCGGACCGGTCGACCGATGTGCACAGCCCTGTGCACATTGTCAGCACAGTGGCCGGTCGACCGGGTCGGTCGACCGACCAAGAGAGTTTGCTCTCTGGAAATGTCCAGTCGACCGATAGGTCGACCGACAGTTCATTCCAGGTTATCGGTCGACCGAGCCGGTCGACCGGTGGCTGCAACGGTCAGAAAAATGACCGTTGGCCGGTCGACCGGCGGTCGACCGACAGCACTGACAGAACCCCAACGGCTCTATTTCTGGCAGCCTATAAAAGGGGGTTTTGTCAATTGTTTTGAGGTTAAGATTTTTGAGACTTCTTGAGCAGTTTTTCTGATACTTTTAGAAGAGTTTCTCTACAAGATTTTAGTGCAAATACTTCCAATCAAAAGGAAGAGTTTTTATCAAGAGAGTGTTAAGTGATTCTTTGAGTTTTTCACCATAGTCTTTCCTTGTTTTTCTCACACCACACTTGAGCTTTCCATTGCTAGATATTCCTATAGGTGTGTTGTAGTGAGAGTGCTCTTTAGGTGATCAAGTGTTGTGATCATCAAAGAGATCCTTTCTTTGTACTTTGAGGAAGCGGGCAAGTGTGCTCGTTGTGGTTGGAGTTCGGTTGTGAACTCTTGGTGGTTCGAGGTGCGGCCTCGGCAAGCTTAGGGGCTTGCGTGTGTACGGGACTTGGGAGTCCGAGGGTTTGTAGGTGTACGGCACCGAGGAGAGATCCATTGGGATCTTGCATAGTGGAAACCCTTCGTGTGTCGAAGGCAGGGATGTAGAGCAAGTGTGCTCGAACCTCGAAACAACCCTTTGTGTTTGCGATTGCTTACTCTATCCCTCTCTCTCTCTTTGTCTCTTTTATATCTTGCATTTACTTTCATTGTCTTCACTTGCACATGCTTGATATATTCCCTTGTGCTCATAATTGATATACATACTTGCTTGGGATTGTTGTTAACACTTGTATTCAACCAAGAGAGCCAACGCGGCACCTCAACCCATTCAAGGGAATCTAGAGGAGCTTGTCCAGAGCCTCGCAAGGGGAATTCGGCAACACTCTTGTGTTATACATAAGTGTTTAAATAAAAGGAAGTTTTATTTGGTCTACTTAGTTTTAATTCCGCATTATTTGTTCATAAGTGACCATTAGATTAGCCATCACCTATTCACCCCCCTCTAGGTGATCTTACAGAACTCTAGGGAAATACCAGAGGCGCTAGCTTGCACGTGCGCGAAGAGGAAGATGAGGATAGAGAAAGATTAGAGAGAGAGAGAAGGTGTGAGAGAGAGAAGAGACAAAGAGAGGGAAAGAGAGAAGAGCAGGGAATGAGAGAGAGAAAGTGAGAGGAGAAAGAAGAGGGGGCCAACCTAGACTGGCCAACCAGCATTGGGTCACCGATGGTGTAATTTGGGCTACCGCCGGAGGGCCGTGGAGGTGGTGGTGGCGGTGGATGGCTTGGAGGAGAGGAGGAGAGATCGTGAATGAAAGTGAATGAGATTAGAGAAAGAAAACTGAAGTTAAAGGGAGAGGGGGACGGTCGTCGATGTCGTGGTCGCCGACATGAAGGTTGTCAGCCGAGCTAGGAGGTGGAAGTGGCGCCAGATCTAGGAAGGAGAAAGAAATAATAATAGGGGAGAGAGAGTGAGAGATAAGAGATGGAGAGAGGGAGAGAGAGTGGTGGAGCTTAGGGTGATATTGGCTGGAGCAAGGGATCGACAACGGCCAGGTGAAAGGAGGGGCAGCGTCGGAGTCACCGGAGCGAGGTTGGGGGTCATCGGGCTAAGAGAGAGGGGGGGAGACGTTAAGATGAGAGAGAGTGAGTGAGTGAGTGAGAGAGAGAGAGATTAGGGAGAGAGAGGTTGTGAAGAGAGGGGGTCTTGAGTGAAGATGGCCGAAGATAGTCGACCGGCGAGGTTGGCTGGCCGGAGGGACATAGGGAAGGAGGAGAGATCAGCCATGGTAGGGAGAAGAAAAGACGAGAGGAGAGAAAATGAAAGAAGAAAAAGGAGAAGAGAAAGAAAAAGAAGGGAGGAGAAGACTCTGGAAGGGGAAAGAAAGAGAAAAGAAAGGAAAAAGTAAAAGAAAAGAAAAGGAAAAGGAAAAAGGAAAAAGTAAGAAAAGAAAGAAAAAGGCAAAAGGTAGGGAAAACACTCAAACCAAGTCCCAAACTAGAAAAAATACAAATATTATTTTATTTGATTAAATTTGAACTAAATCCAGAAAAATCTCCAAAAATCCTCTAAAATAGAAAATATTATTCTTAGAAAGTTTGTGAAATCAGATTTAAGAAATTCAATACCGTTAGCAAATTAAAAATCCTAAAATTGATCGAAAATATCAGTCGACACCGAGTTTAGGAAATATGTAAAATAAATCAGAAAAATTTTAGAAAATTGTGAAATATTCAAAATATTGAAAATTAACTACTGAGAAAATCAAATCAAGTAATATCACTGTATGATAGAGATCGGGTCCTGGGTTTGGGCTTAGACTGACTCTGAATCCATCAAACACAAGTCTAACATCAAATAGTAATAAAATACTAATATAAAAGATATAAATACAGAGAAAATAGGAAAAATATGAGTGAAAAATTGGAACACGTATCCAGATACGTATTTTAGAAATGGGGTGTTACATAAGTGTAGATTAGTTTTGATTGCTCAAGCTCACACAAACATGTTTAATATTGATTTTCAAGATCAAAACGTTTTGCATTTCGGTTTAACCTGTTTTGATTTAACTAGAATATGTTTTTGGTTTCATGAATGTATTTTCTCAAAAACCAATTAATATTGTTTTATTTGTGTATTGGATTTATCCATACACATTGGTGCTGCAAAGAGTTTGAAAAACTTGTTTTTGTATTTATAGAGTTTTGAAAAAACTTAATTTTCCATTTAAAGTAATTTTTTGAAAAACAATTTTTGAATACAGTTTATGTTTTTCAAAATTGTATTTGACTCTCAAAAAGAACTTCACATGTTTATAATATGTGTTTATTTTTATCACACATATTTGTACTCATATGTATTTATAAGAACTTATTTTTGTAGATTTTTATACAAATTTATTAGGATTTAAAAAGAATTTTTAAATTGCAAAATATAGCAGGTTTGGCCTATGGTTGGTCAACCGGGCGTGTCACAGGAAATTGCTTGTGCACATTTAGTCGATCGAGTGATCGACCAAACATGCACACAAGCAAGAGCTTGTGCACGCGGTCGACCGCTTAGGCAGAGAGCCAGACTGCTTCTCTGGCTGGTCAACCGACCCGGTCGACCGTATGCTACAGAGAGCAAGGTGCTTTAAGTCGATTGGCTACTGTGAGAACACATTGTGTTCTCGCAGCGGTCGACTGGCAAGTCTTAACGGCTAAAATTATAATCGTTGGGCTGTCGACCGCAAGGCCAATTCTGGCCTGATTTGCCTCAAAGGCTATATTTTGGATTTTCTGTTTTTTATTTTCAAATGATTATATCTTACTTTATTTGAGTTTAATCAATGTTTTAACAGCTGGTTTATTCTCTAACCATCTCTACCATATTCCTATAAATAGGGTTCATTGGTCAGAGTTTTAAATAAGATTTTGACAAGATTTTTGAAGAGAGAAATTTATATTTAAAGTTTTGAAAAAAAGTTTGAAAAATCAAGAAAACTAGTTTTTGAAAAATACAAGTTTTGAGCTTCAAATTTCTATATCTTCAAGGATATTTTCCCAAGTGTTTTCTTTAGAGTTTCATTTCCAAATCTTTATTTTCTTAAAAGCTTGAGCTTTCATTGTCAAATCTATCTTTAGGATCTTATATTGTGAGATTTTTAGTTTGTGATTTTTGTGATCACCAAGTATTGTTACTTTCAATTGCTTCGTGCTACCCACTCGTGCAGAGGTGTACTTGGCTCTGTGCCTTGGCTTTGTACCCACCTCTTATGTAGAGGTCTATTAGCTTTGTGTCCTCCTCATGTGTGGGGGATTGTTTCCTTTGTGGAGTTCTTTGTGGAGATAGTGAAAATTCTTCTACATGAAGGTGGGGATATAGAGAAAGTGACTCGATCCTCAAAATATATCCTCATATTTGTGTTTGCCTAACTCTCAACTCAACTCTACTCTTGTTTATATCTTTCATTACTATTATTACTTATTCATTTATGCATGATATTGTGCATATGCTTGTTTTGATCCAAGAGAGCTATTAAAGCACATCAGCTCTTATAAAAAAAGAATCTTGAGAAAAAGTTCTAGAGTCTTTCACCAGGAATTTGGGTTCACTCTTTGAAATCCATTTTGTGTGTTAGTTTTGTTAGCCTAAGTTTTAAATTCCACATTTGATTAGCACTTCACCTATTCACCCCCCTCTAGGTGACTTTACATCAACCTCTTTTGCCATAGACCGAAGTTTCCTTTATCATTAAACTTCTCGACCTCAAACTTTGACATAGAACTTTCAGTCTTTGACATATTATCCTTCGTCAGCCTTTTGCTCTGATACCAATTGTTATAATAATTGGTGCTCTGATACCAATTGTTCTTCTTACGATCAACATTTGCAGAACTTGGCATTATATTAATACTTGCAAAAAAAACTGTTGTAAAGCAAACTAGCAATACCTAAACAAAAGAGTAATAGCAAACAATCGAGGATTTAGCATGGTTTAGCCCAAACTTGGCCTACGTCTATGGGAAAAGAACTTGAGGGAGCTTTATTAATAAACTTTTGATACAAAGAGATATAATCTTCTTCTTCATTCCACAAGAGTATTCACCTTCTCTTGAATCTAGACTTAGATTACAAGAATATACCTTCTCTCTATGCACCTCCACCTTACTCCTTTCTTTCTTGGCTTTCTTAACTTTCTTGGTGTTCTCCACCTTTTTTCATATATTACAATACTGAATACAACATTTATTTATAGAATTTCACAATACAACTCCTGTTTAGACTATGATAGACTATAAGTTAATCTTGACTATTAGATGCTTGAAGAATCTTGATCAATTCTATGAAAAGGTGATCTCCTTGATCTGAAAGAATTTTAAACCCTTCAATTTTTAGAAACAAACCTTCATTGAATAGAATCTGAATCCTATTCGAACTCCTCCAGAAAAAGAAACTCGAATAGCCTCTGAATGCTCCAGAACGTCTTGATTAGTCGACTTGTCATGCATATTAGTTGACTAATCCCTTTCATTAGTCGACAAATGAAACTTATTAGTCGACTAGTGCATAATGCTTCATCTCTATTAGTCGACTAAATAGTCCACTAGTCTGAGCATTAGTTGACTATATAGTCAGCTAATCTGCTCCACCTTGACGTGTTTTTTCTACTTCAAATCATCGACTTCTCCAATCGGGTTGGATGGACCATCATCTCTTCTTTAAAACAAAGCAAAATCCTAACAATTGGTTTAACGAAACTCTTGAGATTCACCTCATGGTGATGTTTCTATATTAATGAGTGTACTTCTCCTAATACCCTCAGGATGCGTAGGTTTAGAATTCTCTTTCTCAGCTAGGTGAGTTGGTGCGCGATTCTCATGTTCATAAAAAATCTAAGTCCTATTCACCTATCCATTGCAAGGGAAATTCTCTTTGAGCAACTTCTCATATTTAGAGTAACATCAATTATACTTCCATCATATCGTGCCCTAATAAACATATACCCCTTCAAATGTTTCAGATAGAGAATAAATATGCAATTCTTCTCTCATGCCAATTTTCTAGGTGGCTAAAAGTTTTGCACATAACTTGATAAGCTCCATGGCCGTGAATGATATTTGTAAGGATTTTCCCAGGTATAGCTCATATGATGTGAAAGATATCGCATCAGATTGCACATAATTTAATGTATAGGCAGCAGTTCGCAGCACATCTCCCCCAAAAAAGTTATGGGTAAGTTTTCCATCATAGATCTCACTAAGCCTAACAATGTCTGATTCCTCCTCTGTGCCATGTCATTTTGCTACAAAGTGTAAGTAATAGTTAGTTGTCGAGTATTCTCCTCCCTTCACAATTGCATGAAACTATTCTTACATATACTCATGGTAAAGGTCTGTTGTTAGCATTTTCATGCTCTTATTAACTATGTTGCACAAACACGGCAACATTGAAATGGACACGACACGTGAATGCGTGACAGATTTTTAAAATACACATGACATGTGTGTCGGACACGCATGTCGGACACGTTTCGGATACAACACGGCACCATGATAGGGGTGTCCATGCTACGTAGCTTATTAATAAATTATCAATCATGTTATCCCAATACCTTAATATCCACTATGTGGGGACTGGGCCACATAGAAAGGAAAGTTATTAATGAGAGGAAACTACCTACAACCTTTATGGTGAGACACATCTTAGGGTAATATTTTTAAGAAGGTTACTCAAAATAAGTGAGGAATCAATTCATTTCCATCAGAGAGTTAAAGTGACTCTTAGGATTGTGAGTAGCCTTAAGGATGCATGTTAGGAAGACATGAAAGATTCAATAGTGAATATTTTCTGCCAACATGAAACCCTAGGTATACGGGGTATGTAGCAACTACATGATTGTTGAACGGGTAGTTAAACTCTCCTCCCAGTTTGTGAGAAACATAAGTGGATCAACATCTCCAGACATACCGGAATGGACCTTGTTTTTTTACCTCAGAGTGAATCTAGGTGAACCTCGGGATTCTTTGCGAATATTAGAATAAAACTACTATTTTGATCTATTGTTCACGATTCATGTATAAATTCAATACCAACGAACATATTTTGGAAAAGAGTTTATTCTACTATTAGCGGTAAAGTGTCAAAAGGAGAGATATTATTTGAACATATCACTTGCATTAGTCATGGGCCAAATTCTCTACCATATTTGAGCAAATGTGGATGAGGTAAGAGACCTAAATAGGGAAAGAAGTACTCCTCAATGCAAAGGAATGGGATGATATCTTATGAGTATGGTTCTATAATCCGAGTATCAGAGACTAACCTAGTAGTATTTCCATATTTTGTGTTTATGATGTGTCATGCTCATTCCCTTAAAAAGAAAAGTTGTAATATGGTTACTCACTACGCGACTTGTCCCATAGTCGCCGATGGAAAGAAAAGTTGTAATATGATTACTCACTATGCAACTTGTCTCATAATCGTCGATGGATGATGAGTATTCCATGACACGATGATCAGGGTAAGGAGAAGGTCATGTGTAACCTTACGCTGACTCGAGGATGTTCGATTTGACAATGTAGTAATTGGACTCAAACTGACTCAATAAGGTCTGGACCCAGATCCGCTCGCCCTTTGAGGTTAACCCGAATTTGAGTTTTCATTATGCTCTCACCTTAGAATTGAGGAGAAAGCCAAGCACCAAGAATTGAAATTCGCTTCTCGATTATTAGAAAATAATTTCACACTAACCCAAGACTCACATACAATTAGAAAAAGAGCATCAAAAAATGAAGGAAAAAATAAAAATGAACAAGCAAGCTTACAATAAATGAACTGGTAAGGAAAAAATATAATGCTTGCCGAATTCCTATCTCTATTCCAAGTGGCCATGACGATCGACATGTAGATCTTCAAAGAGGTTGAATACTCTTCACAACAACAACATTCGCCTCACCTTGTTGTCCTTTATCTTCAAGAGAAGAAATTTTTCTCCCCCTTTTACTTTGCTCCCTCACCAAAGAAGAAGAAGAAGATTCGGATAATTTAGGAGCATTAGAAGATGTCGGCACATGTTCCACCTTGTCATCATCACTCAAATCATACATGGAAACATCTTGAGAAGCAAAATAAGAAGATGCCTCATCAAATACAACATATCTAGACACAATAAACTTGTCGCTTACTGGATCCATACACTTCCAACCCTTTTTTCTTTCACCATAGCCTTTCAAAACATTTTTCCTTGCTTTAGCATCCAACTTGCTTCTTTGAGAGGTCGACACATGAACATAACAAGGAAAACCAAAAACATTGTAAGTGCTTCACATTAGGCTTCTCTTCAAACATCAACTCATAAGGAGACTTAATATAGATAGGACTAAGTGGTGCCGATTAATCACATAAGTTGCACAAGTTATACCTTCCGCCCATAAGGTTTTTGGTAAATTCTTCGCATATAACCAACCCTTACAAGTCTCCACAAGATGATGAATCTCTCTCACTGATGTTGTTTTGTTGGGGTGTTCTGCACAGGAAATCTCGCTTTTAATTATATTTTTTCGACAAAAAGAGAAGAATTCATGAGATGTAAACTCCCCACCATTATTGGTCCTCGGCTTCTTAATCTTTAAATTAAGCACCCCTTCAACGGTCCCTTTAAACTCCAAAAATTTAAAGAATACATTTGATTTTTCTTTCAAAAATACACCCAAGTGTATCTTGAGAAATCATCAATGAAGAGCAACATGTACCGAGAGCCGGAATAGGAAGGAGAAGCACAAGGACCATTAAGTCACTCTGAATGCATTACAATGGAGCTTGACCCCTAGAAAGAGACTTGTCAAATAGAAGGCGATGTGCCTTCCCATATTGACAACCTTCACATACATCACCACAATCAAAAGAAGAGAGATTCGGGAGCCCATTCCAAAAAAAATTTAGAAATCATAATTTTCAACTTATCCATGCTAAGATTGCCTAATCTTGCATGCTAAATGGATGCCCTATCATTTGTAGTCATCATGCTTACATATAAAGAAGAAGCTAAAAGGATAAATAAATCTTACTGGTATGAATGACATCTGCCTCCAAATTTGAGTGATTCTAAAGAAGTTTCACATCTTTGGAATAGAGTAAGACATAATAACCTGCATCCACTACATTAGCCACCGAAAAGAGATTTTTCTACATCCATGACACATGATATGCATTCTCTAAAGTGATAGGATCATCTTCATTAGTAAAAGTAACACTACCTTCCTTCTCCACCGGATGGATAGTCTTATCCGTTATGAAGCATCACGTGTGAGATGATGACCGAACCCTGAATCAACAATCCAATCAGCTTCAAAACTAATAGAAGTCATGGCATTTACATTAGTAGTCTCCATCAGAAAACACTTCTTCCAATCTTCATCTTTGCAGCCACCTTCATTCATGGCAACATCGCTCGATTTTAACTTCACGCGACAATTCTTCTTGATGTTTCCAATTTTGTTGCAATGTAAATATCTTGTACCTTTTCGATTTCCATCACTTTTCGATGAAGCGCCTTCACCTTTGCTTTCATACTTCTTCTCCTTGCCTTTATAAAAAAATTCTTCTTATCAGAAAAGAGAGCATATCCTTCTCTTCCAGAGATAGAACTCCTGGTCATTTGACAAGCTAAAGACTCGTCAGATGAGAGAAGATTTTCAAACTCTATCAAAGATGGTTGTCAATCCCACCCTTGAATGGATGTAGCATATGGAATATAATGCACATCTAGGCCCAAATAATAAACCGCTTCATTCAAGACTCCGAAATCGTCTCCTCAGAACTAGAATAGATATTTTTGGACAAATATTTTTATTTTCAGAAAATATTGAGACATAGAGAGATCATCTTGCTTTGTATTGGTGATTAGTCTCTAATTTGCATAATTTTCATCACATTCTCATATTTATTTCATGTAAAAATCTGCTAATAAAATCTTGCTTGCTTGATCCTAAGTCCATGGTGTGCAAATGAAGAAGAAAACCTAAATCACCATTTAATTGGTGATTAAAAGCCTATCAAGTAGCCATTGACTTTAGAGTGAAGATTTTGTCAGCCCAGGGTATCAAATCACGAATCCAAGACATTCAGGAGTCAGACAACAGACTGGGCGACGCACTGCCCAAAGTTGAGCGCGCGCCGCCCTGCCTGGGCCGTGGAAACGCGGCCCTGGCCGCGTTTCCGCGGCCCTATGGGCGAGCGCGTGCCCGGGCTTCGGGCCAGGGGTCACCCCTTGGCCCCCCTTTCTCCTGAGGCCTATAAATACCCCCTATGGGGTCTAAAGAAGAGCAGATCCACAAAATAGAGTTGTAATTTGTGTTTTGTTGCTAGGAATTGTAGTTGCTTTAGTTGCTTCTTCTAGTTTTAGTTTTAGCCATTAGAGTGAAAGAGAGAGAGTGTGTAAGTGTTGTATTTGAAGGGTGACAAGCTAATACAAGTACTACTTTTCTTCCTTCTTTCCATTTACTTGTCTTTGCCATTTACTTTTACTTCCTTATTGTAGTGTAACTTCCTTCTTCTTCACTTCTTTTCTTTTACTTTGTTGTAGTGTAACTTCCTTTCTTTAACTTTTCTTTTTTTGTTTTCTTGTAGTATAATTCCCTCTCTCCACTTCTTTTCCTTTGTTGTTTCTTTTACTTTTATGGCTAACTAACTTTTCATTAGCATGGCTAACTAACTACTAACTCACTAATTTCTAACACTTGATTGATAACCCACATTAGTCAATAGTGTCAAACAAGCCTTGTGCAAACAAGAGCTATGGCATCTTAAGACGAGGGTTCTAACTCTAATTTACCTACAAATATTTACTTTCTTATACTTCATACTTAATGAGTTTTTAATGATCTATGGGTTGTGTACTTTGCTTGTTATTGTAAGTTAGAGACTTTTCCTTTTAACTTTGCTAATACCATTAGTGCACTCGTGTCTTCCCTTATTCTCGCCTTCTATTGGATCTTGATAAGGAATGTCCGAGTTTTTGCCGTGTAAAGCTAAGTTTTAGGATGAACTTTCACTCGATTTTCACATGAATAGTTCCAATGTAAAAGGGTTATGTTCGCCAATGATCCATCGTGAAGCTATCTTCCAAAAGTTAGAAATTAGTGGGAGCACTTAGTAGAAAGTTAGCCATGCATTTTTACAACTAAGAAAAAATCACTTTTACAAACCACCAAAACATTTTCCAATAATTCTTAAAAACAACTTGTTTTCACTTTTTAATCCTTTATTTGGAAACAAGAACTTTCTTTCTTCTTGAACTTTGAAGCCGCATCAAGCTTCCATCGCTCTCCCTCCTTGTGGATACGACCCGTATAGCCACTTCGCTACTATGGAAGAATCGCAAAAGCAGGAACATCAACCCACACTCTTTTTACATATTCTTGTACTTGCTTTTTGTCGACCAAATTTTAGTGCCGTTGCCGGGGAGAGAACGGCTTGTTGTTCAATACTAAATATTGTTCTTTATTTTTGTGTGTAGGAGAAGTACCAAGGAGCTCACTATCACGGGAAGCGAAAGAGGTGGCCAAGGACATTGCGCGAGGACTCATTTGCCATCGGAAAAATTCGTGTAAAAGCGAGTTTTTCCGATTGAAGTACTAACAAACTGGTTTGCAGGGTTGCCGAAAGCCGCTAAAAAAATTGCTTTCTAAATTTTTAGTTTCCTTGGATGCTTCACCTTTATGCATGTATAATAAACTCAACAAAATTTACTTGTTACTTAATTGAAATTTAGATTAGACTTTTGCATTTAGGGCACGTGTCTATTTCAATTCATTTTAATTTCTGTTGAAGAGTGCTGGAGAAAAGGTACGTGTGCATTCATATAGAATAGGACCAACATTTTGAAGTGATTTACCACTTTGAGTGTTATCTTGTTATGAATAAACTGTACACTTGCATAATTGACTTTAAGGGCAAAACCCAAATAAACAAGATAAGATGGGGATTTCATCACCCTTCCTTAGCCCAAAAATCATCTCCAAGTGCACTCACACTTTCCCAAGCTTTAACTAAAAATCAATAGACGTTGGCCCTAGGGACATCTCGGGCTCACTAAGAGATTAACCGAGGTTGAAAATTGTAAGAACTATACTCCTACAAAATCGGTGTCTAAGGAAAGTGGATTGAGAGGTAAAGCCTCGAAAGCTCCGTGGTTTGGCATAATTAGGCCCGTGGCTCCGCCCGGTACCTCCCCCCGAGCTTTGCCCTTTCCTGGCCGATTAGCTTGTAGTCGAGTTCCTGCAACAACCTTCCCCAGAGAATCGACCAGTTAGGAGTCGTCTAGATCCAGGTACCTTAGACCAAGGCTTTGTGGTTGTTTTTCTTTCTTTTGTTTGTTTGTTTCATCTTTTCGTTTGTTTGTTGTTTTTACGTTGTTTGTGGCGTGCTGCATGCAAGAATGGGTGAGAGATCCTGTAACTTCCAGATTAATAAGAAACAATTCTCTACCCTTGCATCCAGAACCGGTGATGGCGTCACTTCAGGATAGATTTTACCCAATCAGAACTTTACTTCCATCTTGTATAAAACTTCCTGAAGCAAATGGAAATAACTTCAAGTTAAAGCCCCAATTCATTAACACTCTTCCCAAATTTCATGGTTTAGAATCGGAGGACGCATACTTCTTTGTTAGGGAATTTGAAGAAGTATGCCTCATGATGCATATACCTCAGCTAGGAGACGATATTGTTAGGTTACGTTTCATCCCTTTTTCTCTAAAGGGCCTAACTAAGAAATGGTTGTACAGTTTGGCAGCAGATTCAGTCACAACGTGGGATGATTTCGTCAGGCTTTCTTGAAGAAATTCTACCCAATTCACAAAATTGCCCTCATTAGGAAGAACATCATGCAGTTTAGGTAAGAACCGAGCGAACTATTTTGGAGATACTTTGAGCGATTCAAAGATCTCCTAGCTCAGTGCCCTCATCATGGTGTGGAGAAATGGCGTCTGTGCCAGATTCTCTACGATGGTCTAGATTACCAGACGAAGACCCTATTAGAAACGATGTGTCAGGGAGGGTTCTTGCAGAAGGATGAGAATCAGGGTTGGGATTATTTGAGGATTTAGCGGAGAAAACCCTACAATGAGAGCCAGCCTCAGAAAAACCTAAGAATTCACAATTTATAGCTTCAAGAGGAGGGCTCTTATCTCTAAAATCATCCATAGCTGTCGAGACTAAGATTGCTACCCTAATGAGAAGGATAGAGGCTCTGAAAACTAAAGAGCCTGCCAATGTCAACCAGATCAACCCACCACCAATTCACAATCCGGGTTGTTCGTACTGTCAGGCACTAAACCATGTCTTTGAAGAGTGTCTTATTTTTCACACTCAACAAGTGCTACCGGAACACCTGAACGTGGCTTATTCACGGCCGCCACACAATCCCTGCTCACAAACATACAATCCCGGCTGGAGAAATCACCCCAATTTCTCCTGGGCCCAAAACAATCCTCCCAGACCTAATTTTTCCAATAATTTTCACCATCCTACTCCTCCACCAACTTTTCCCAGTCAAGCCCCAGCTTCCTCCTCCCAAGGCTCACTAATATAAAAGAAAATCAGTAAATTGGAGGAGAGCATAGAGGCTTTCATAAAGTCCCAAACCGCTTTTATGCAAAACCAGGGACAAATTTTGAACAATCATTCACAGGCTATATTGAGATTGGAAATGCAGATGAGCCAGTTAGGTAGCTCCCTAAGTGAAAGATCAAAAGGTACTTTGCCTAGTCAGTCGCTAGTTAACCCAAAAACCTCCAATCAAGCATATGAAATTCAGGATCCATCGATTAACTAGTGCAATACTGTTCACACATTGTGATCTAGAAAGAAGGTAGACAACCAGGTCTACCAACAGAAAAGTCCAGTCCATCCTAATCCCACTCCAGCCTCCACCTCTGCTAGTTCCTCCCAATCCGCTCCACAAACATTTGACGAGGACAACCTGTTGAACAAGTTCATAAGCCCGTAGCACCATTTCCCAATAAGCTTAGGAACAACAATAAGAATATGCACATGGAGAAAATGCTAGAGATGTTCAACCAGGTCCAATTGAATGTGCCACTTCTTGACGCTATCCAATAAGTCCCGGCTTATGCCAAATTCTTAAGGATATGTATACGAAGAAAAGAAAGACCAATGTGCCCAAGAAAGTGTTCTTGGCCACTAATATAAGCGAAATTCTGTCTGGTCCCATTCTGGTGAAATATAAGGATCCCAGATGTCCCACCATTTCCTGCACCATAGGACAAACCGAAATCAGTAGAGCGCTTCTTGACCTGGGAGCAAGTATTAACTTGCTACCTCTCTTAGTATACCAGCAACTTGGGTTAGGCGAGCTAAGCCCAACTCGAATCACCATTCAGCTAGTTGACCGATCTGTGAAGATCCCGAAGGGAGAAATCACAGACGTCCTTATCCAAGTCGGGGATTTCATTTATCCCATTGACTTCATTGTGCTTGAGACCCAACCTGTGTCCAATCTTAGGTCTCAAACTCCCGTCATCTTAGGGCGCCCATTCCTTACTACAGCCAATGCCATAATCAACTGTAGGAACGGGCCCATGCAATTGACTTTTGGAGACATAACGAAGGAAGTCAATGTCTTCAATCATGGAAGACAACCTAGGGATGTCAATGATCAGACGTTTGAGGTCAATTCTATTGAAAACCTGACCAGTGAGCATGAGGAAAGTATGGAGACAGAAACTGAGGCAGAATTTGATCTGGAGGCTGAGGATTTTAATCTAGACCAGATCGTAGATTCAGCAGTGGATTGGGCATCAAGCCCAAGTGTACCTCGTCATAGGATTGAAAACCCGGAGATTGCCTCCAATGAAGCAACACCTTCCCTAGTGCTAGAAGCCTTGCCTGAACACCTCAAGTACGCTACCTAGGCGGAAAGGACACCTTGCCAGTCATCACAGCATCCAACCTGACTGAGCAACAAGAGGACAGCTTAATGTATATTCTGAAAAGACATAGGGAAGCTATTGGATGGACGATGAAGGACATCAAGGGAATAAGTCCAGGCATAGTGCAACATAGAATCCATTTAGTCGATGAAGTAACCCCTAGGAGGGACCCACAACGAAGGCTTAACCCTCTCATGCAAGACGCAGTTAAGGCTGAAATTCTAAAACTATTAGATAATGGGATAATTTATCCCATTTCTGATAGCCAATGGGTAGCCATGTTCATGCAGTCCCAAAGAAGGCTGGCTTTACGGTGGTAGAAAATGAGGAAAAAGAGTTGGTACAAATAAGATTGCCTACCAAGGTTCGTGTTTGTATCGACTACAGGAAGCTGAATGCAGCTACCCGTAAAGACCACTTCCCGCTACCCTTCATCGACCAAATGCTTGAGCGTTTGGCTGGACATGAGTACTACTGCTTTCTAGATGGGTACTCGGGATACAATCAAATCCCCATTGCTGCAGAAGACCAGGAAAAGACGACGTTCACCTGCCCGTTCGGAACCTTTGCTTATCGGCGCATGCCTTTTGGATTGTGCAATGCTCCCGCAACGTTCCAACGGTGCATGCTTTGTTTGTTCTCTGACATAGTGGAACGTTTTCTTGAGATTTTCATGGATGACTTCTCCATCTACGGAGATTCATTTGATCAGTATCTTCATCACCTAGAGTTAGTGGTACAAAGATGCATTAAGAAGAACCTAACTCTAAACTGGAAAAAATGTCACTTCATGGTGAGACAGGGATTGTCTTGGGCCATGAGATTTCGAGGAGAGGCATAGAAGTGGATAAGGCTAAAGTAGAAGTGATTGCTAAGCTTCCACCACACAAAAGCATCAAGGATATTAGATCCTTTTTAGAGCATGCTGGGTTCTACCGACGGTTTATTAAGGACTTTAGCAAAATCGCGAGGCCCTTAACCAACCTGCTCGCTAAGGACGTGCCCTTTGATTTCAACGATGAATGTTTCAAGTCATGGGGAAGCTTAAGCAAGAACTTATTTCTGCGCCTATTATTTCTGCTCCTAATTGGGCCCAGCCATTTAAAATCATGTGTGATGCATCTGATTTTCCTATTGGCGCTGTTCTAGGACAGCGCATCGATAATAGGCAGCACGTGATTTACTATTCGAGTAGGACCTTGAACGACGCCCAACAAAATTATACAACGACTGAGAAGAAATTCTTATCCGTTATCTTTGCGTTAGAGAAGTTCCGGCCTTACTTGTTAGGTTCGAAGACGGTGATTTTTACGGATCACTCGGCTCTGAAATACCTCATGACCAAAAAGGAAGCAAAAGCACGACTTATTCGGTGGATCCTTTTGCTTCAAGAATTTGACTTAGAAATTCGGGACAAACGAGGTATAGAAAATGTGGTCGCTGATCATCTCTCACGAATTCCAAATGCACCAACCATCCAAGCTCCGATCAATGAGGATTTCCTAGACGAGCACATCCTAGCCATTCTTAAGGAACCCTGGTATGCGGACATTGTTAATTACCTGGCCACTGGACAATTACCCGCTGACTGGACAAAGCAAGACCAATACCGCTTCTTTGCCTAAGTACGATACTTTTTCTGGGAAGAACCGTATCTTTTTAAGTATTGTCCCGACCAAATTATTAGGCGATGTATACCAGAGGAGGAACAGAGGAGTGTGCTCAGCTTTTGCCATGACCTTGCATGCGGAGGACACTTCGGTCCCCGCAAGACTGCAGAGAAGGTTCTACAAAGTGGGTTCTACTGGCCCACTCTGTTCAAAGACTCATATCATTTTTGCAAGTCATGCGCAAATTGTCAGAAAATTGGGAAAATTTTAAGAAGAGACATGATGCCCCTGAACCCGATCCTTGAAGTTGAAATTTTGATGTTTGGGGTATCGATTTCATGGGGCCATTCCCCAGTTCCTTTGGCAACCAGTTCATTTTGGTTGCTGTAGATTATGTCTCTAAGTGGATAGAAACTGTGCCAACTAAGACGAATAACAACAAAGTGGTTGTCAAATTTTGCAAAGAGAACATCTTCTCCCGATTTGGCACCCCCAGAGCGATAATTAGTGATAATGAATCACATTTCTGTAGCAGAATTTTTGAAGCTCTGATGCTAAAATATTCCATCAATCACAAGTTATCTACTCCGTATCATCCCCAGACAAATGGGCAGGTCGAAGTCACCAACCGACAGATCAAGCTCATTTTAGAAAAGACTGTAGGACAAAACCGAAAGGATTAGTCGTTAAGCTCAATGATGCATTGTGGGCTTACCGCACTGCTTTTAAGACAGTTCTGGAGATGTCTCCTTATTGAATCGTGTTTGAAAAAGCCTGCCATCTGCCAGTAGAGTTAGAACACCAGGCTCTCTGGGCAATTAAGCAACTCAACTTTGATCTGACCAAGGCCGGTGAACTTATGAGACTGCAGATTTCAGAATTAGAGGAGATACGGAATGAAGCCTATGAGAATGCCCGAATCACCAAGAGCAGGACTAAACTTTTTCATGACCAAATCATAACCCGAAAAAACTTTGCACCGGGAGATAGGGTTCTGCTGTATAACTCTAGGCTTCATATTTTCACGGGGAAGCTGAAAACTCGTTGGTCGGGACCGTTCATTGTGCGCACTGTTTTCCCACGCGGTGCTGTGTTTATTGCAGACCCTAAGAACAACACGGAATTCAAAGTGAATGGGCAAAGACTGAAGCCCTTCTTGACCAATGAGCCTATGACTCCGGATGATAGTGTGCTGACTCTTTTTGCCCCGTCATACACCTAACCACAACAAATAAAAAAAATTGTTTATATGCTTACCCCTTCTACATTCTTTTTGACATTTCTTTCGCCTATTCGTACTTGGCCGGCCCGAGTCTACGAAGACGGTAACATCATTTCTTCACCCTATTTCTTGCATTCACTTTTCCATATACATTTATTGAGGACAATGCATTAGATAGGTGTGGGGGGTGCTAACACTTTTTCTTTCTTCTTTTTCTTTTTACCAAAAAAAAAAGAGAAAATTTAGATTGAAAAGAAATTTCATACTCTTTATAAAAATACCAAAAGATTGTAGGAATTACGGGAACCTTATTAATGAATCTTTATTTTTGCCTAAATAAACAAGAAAGATTGGTTTGACTAAAAAGTTAGGAGGTATAAGGAAAATAACTCATACCTTTTATTTAGCCTTAGTATAATATGCATAACCCACACACACATGCTTGGGATTTAGAGACACAACTCTGAAAAAATAAATAAAAATAAAAAGCTGGATAATTGTGCCTCAAAAAGCATGATTACTCACGCCAAAAAAAAATTCTATATATAATAATGTATAAATGAATCTTGATTTCGTGGCCTACTCCACTTGCATTTTGACCTGAAGGGTGTTTTTTTCACCTGATGCCCTAAGCCATCTGGTTTGGGAGTCACGGGTTTGATATGTGTTACATAAGTGAAGTAGAAAGCCTAATGGAACCAAGAATAATAAGTAAATATTAATAAAATTAAAAGATATTCAAAGTTGAGTTGAAAAATCTCAAGCACATCACACTTACACATTATGCATATCTATCTAAAGCAAAATAAAAGAATGAGTTAGAAGTACAAGATCCTTTCTAAATTTAAAGAAAAATCATAGTTTCTTTTTTTATGAAGACTAAAATATAAGAGGACTTATGAGGGTTAAACCTAATTCTTACATCATTCGGTCATTTTTACTTAGATGATTGAAAGTTCTTTTTCATGACAAAATTTTTTCTAACAACTAACTTCTTTTCTTTACTTACTGGATTTTGTGGGTGCAATCCGCTGAAAACCCTCAGGAGACAACACTCCTCCTCTAGGGGAAACTAGAGGTTTAAAAGCTTGTTGCACATGCTCAGTGCAATCGCATCACCTGCGAAAGTGGTATAATAATTTTCTTATTTTTATTTTTCTCGGGACGAGCAAAAAGATAAGTGTGGGGGGGTGTGATTAGTCTCTAATTTTGCATAATTTTCATTACATTCTCATATTTATTTCATGTAAAATTCTGTTAATAAAACCTTGCTTGTTTGATCCTAGGTCCATAGTGTGCAAATGAAGAAGAAGACCTAAATCACCATTTAATTGGTGATTAAAAGCCTACCAAGTAGCCATTGACTTAGAGTGAAGATTTGTCAGCCCAGAGTATCAAATCACGAATCTAAGACATCCAGGAGCCAGGGGTCACCCCCTGGCCCCTTTCTCCTGAGGCCTATAAATACCCCCATGGGGTCTGAAGAAGAGCAGATCCAGAGAATAGAGTTGTAATTTGTGTTTTGTTGCTAGGAATTATAATTGCTTTAGTTTGCTTCTTCTAGTTTTACTTTTAGCCATTAGAGTGAAAGAGAGAGAGTGTGTAAGTGTTATATTTGAAGGGTGACAAGCTAATACAAGTACTACTTCTCTTCCTTCTTTCCATTTACTTGTCTTTGTCATTTACTTTTACTTCCTTGTTGTAGTGTAACTTTCTTCTTCTTCACTTCTTTTCTTTTACTTTATTGTAGTGTAACTTCCTTTCTTTAACTTTTCTTTTCTTTTGTTTTCTTGTAGTACAATTCCCTCTCTCCACTTCTTTTCCTTTGTTGTTTCTTTTACTTTTATGACTAACTAACTTTTCATTAGCATGGCTAACTAACTACTAACCCACTAATTTCTAACACTTGATTGATAACCCACATGAGTCAATAGTGTCAAACAAGCCTTATGCAAATAAGAGCTATGGCATCTTAAGACGAGGGTTCTAACTCTAATTTACCTACAAGTATTTACTTTCTTATACTTCATACTTAATGAGTTTTTGATGATCTATGGTTTGTGTACTTTGCTTGTTATTGTAAGTTAGACACTTTCCTTTAACTTTGCCGATACCGTTAGTGCACTCGTGTCTTTCCTTATTCTCGCCTTCTATTGAATCTTGATAAGGGAATGTCCGAGTTTTTACCGTGTAAAGCTAAGTTTTAGGATGAACTTTCACTCGATTTCCACATGAATAGTTCCAATACAAAAGGGTTGTGTTCGCCTATGATCCATCGTGAGGCTATCTTCTAAAAGTTAGAAATTAGTGGGAGCACTTAGTAGAAAGTTAGCCATGCATTTTTACAACTAAGAAAAAAATCACTTTTACAAACCACCAAAACATTTTCCAACAATTCTTGAAAACAACTTGTTTTCACTTTTCAATTCTTTATTTGGAAATAAGAACTTTCTTTCTTCTTGAACTTTGAAGCCGCATCAAGCTTCCATCGCTCTCCCTCCTTGTGGATACGACCCGTATAGCCACTTCGCTACTACGGAAGAATCGCAAAAGCAGTAACATCAACCACACTCTTTTTACATATTCTTACACTTGCTTTTTGCCGATCAATTGGCTAACTCATTTTACAAGAATTGTAATCGAGCAACATTTTTCTTATTGAATAACCCAATAAAGGTATTCCAAATAGCGTAAGCTGGCCCGCAACCCATAATGTGCTCAAACAACTCATAAGAGATGGTTCTCTTGAACATGAACTTCACTTTCACATTTGCCATCTTCCAATTCTTCAAAGCCTCTGCATTCTCTTCGGTATCCGCCGGAGAAACTCGATTGATGCGTCCAACAACCTTCCACAATTCTTTACCAGTGAGGAAAGACTCCAAGTATGACCTTCATATATTGTAATTTGAACTGTTTAGCATCTCGATGCTGAGACCAGCATAACCACCCAAATTCATCTTCGATATACTGCTCTTCTTCACTAAGAAAATCTGGCAAGACTACTACCACTCTTGTAACTCTGATACCATGCGGAGAAACACAAGCACAAAGAATTGAAACCCGCTTCTCGATTAGTGAAAAATAATTTCTCACTAGCCCAAGACTCTCACACAATTAGAAAAGGAGCATAAAAAAAAATGAGGACAAAACTAAAAAATTTATTCGTGGATAAAACCAACACACGTAGATAATAACTATTTGAGACGCTTCTTGGGATGCATTTGCCTTGAAGGGAGATGGCTTTTTATAGGAAAATTATCATGAACGATACTTTAACGAGAAAGAAGAAATGATAATAAGTATCATAGCTTTAAAGGATAAGATGAAAGGAATTTTGTATTTGATGGCACGATGAGTTATGGCATAAATATGAAGAAGATGAAAGGCTAAAAGTTAAAATGTGTCATGATGGAATGAAGAGGGAATTAATGGTTGTGGAGTGGGTATGAATTGGAGAAGACATAAGCTCCCAAGAACCATCAAATTCCTCTATGCCATTAAAAAGAAAAAAGAAAAAAAAAGTACATAAGCAATTTTTTTTCACAAAATTCATTTTAATATTTTTCAACTTGAGGGTTATTTGGAAAGGAGAATTTAAACCTCTATTTAATTTCTTTTATTGACAAAGAGTGTTGAGAAATCCAATAAGCTAGAAAACCCTCAAGTATCCCTTCTTACTCATCTCCTAGAGATCGTATAAAGAGTGCCTAGAAGTTCTTTACGATTCCATACCAACGCTATGAGACCGCGGATTGGACATGGAGCCTAACAGATTCGACTAGCTCTTTTGATGCATCAAAACCTTTTTTTGTTAAGGTAGCACATTGTTCATCTTTGTTTTATTTAATCACCATGAAGGATATACCTGAGTTATTGCCCATATTGATCTATCTTGTTAAGATTAGATCCGATTCATTTTGTACATGATATTCTGACATATCTCATGATTATTGTACATATATAAGTATATTAGGTCGCACTTCTAACTGAAAACCCTATCTTAGATCTAAAAACAGGCTTTTATCACTAAATATTTAGATCCTACATATCAAAGCATGGCACAATCAACAGATATATAAAAATTGTGGTTTTTAATTCATACTCATGTTAAAATTTTGGTTTTTTTTAGTATGTTATATACATATATATAAGTTATATACATAGAAATTTGATTCTTAATACAAATAAACCGCGCAATTTGTTTATGTGAATATGACTTTGATTAAAAGATAAGGATATCCAACGTGAATCAGAGATCCGCACAGAATTAGCCTTTGAGGTGAAAAGGGTTTCGAGGATGCCTCCCCCAAAATCATGAATAGGGTTTCTCATTGCTAGATGATGCAGAGCTTCATTGTTGTTCTAGACAATGGAGAAGAATACACCGAATCGACAGGAGACATTCTAATGTTGTATCTTTTCTTTGTGTTTTTCAGAGTCAGTTGCCGTGTCACTTTAAACTCTTCAGAGTCAGTTGCCGTGTCCATATTATACTTCATAAGCTTAACTAACCAGATATATATATATAAGAAATTGACCCAAATACCATGTCAGAACAATAAGAATTCCAAGAACCAAAGTTTTGATAAGTTCAGTTGGATGTCTCTCAAACCCCATCAAGTGTAAAATCCTGTCTTTTAAAGTAGATTTTGAGTACATAAACAGTGTATAATTGAGATTTCCCAGATGGCATGATATTTAGAGCATACATATTCTCTAAGATTAATAGGACTGATACTCACTGCAGTATATGCATTTTTCATAATATTGTCTTACATATGGATGTCAATCTAATTCTCCTAAATGAGTGAGATTTTCTCTGATCAATTTTAGAAATATGATTTAACTTTCAAAGAATGTGCTTGCTTTAGTAAATTGTGAATGCAATAGTTGAAGCATTTTCTTCTTAGTCAGTCATTAGAGAAGTTTGGAGTCTGAATCATGAAGGGGAAAAAAATTGCTATTGCTAAGTTCTTAGTTTAAGCATCAAACATAAAAATTATTTCTGAAATATCTCTGTAAATACTTGGTTAAAAAAATATTTAAGAAATATGCTAAGTGAATTATAAATGGACCCATGAGCAATATAATATATGCATTCAAACCTATTTGTATTGAACAGGCGCGGCTTCACATTTCATTTTTCTTATTCCAGAACGTGTAGACCAAATAGTACGATTGTAATTTTAACTATGTACCTTTTGTTAAAGAAATAATACATTTTAAGAAGCACTGTAACCTAATTTATTTTTTTTACTAGAATTTTCTTTTGGTTTGAGGAATTATATATTTCTAGTATTACGCAGTTAAAATTACTTTAATAAAGTAAATTTATGAAGAAATATCTCCAATATTTCATTTTTTTTTAATTTTAGGTTGTAATTGGTGAAAAATTATATGACCTCTCAGATTTTAAGAGTTTCTTAATGTCCAGAAAACCAACTTAAAAAGGAGATGCATGCAATTATACATACGACCAGATTAAAATGCATCAGTATAGATAACAATCCTTAATTTTTCAGGTTCCTACCTACAAATAGGACTAAACCCAGTATTTCACTTTAGAAGAATAATTACTAATGCAATAATTAAGGGTAAAAAAAATATTAGACTTAAACGGTCGATGCCCATTAGTTCAAGGATAAAAATGTTAGACTTAGGGTTGATTGATGGCCATTAGTTCAAAAACATGGTACATATCAGTTCCTGATTTTGATGTGATTATGCTATCACTTACGTGAACGAATCTTACTTACATAAGTTAATTGTTATTGTCTTGCATTGCATCACTAAGAAAGAACATGAATATGTGCTAAAGATAAACCTAATCAAGATTATGACATTGTGACACTCTGTTATGCAATCGGTTTCGTCTTAAATTGTATTTCTTAATGTTAACAAAGAAGTTGACATCTTTAACAATATAGGCTAAAGCTTCAATCAGAAAAGCCATTACAACAATAATACAACATAACCCAGAACTGCAATAAATCAATATCTAACCAGTGTTTTGTTTCAACAGAAACAAATATCTGGACTTGATTTCTTTTATTTTCTCTTATTATTAATTCTTTGTTTTAAAAGAAGAGGAAATTTCTAATAAACATTAGTATAGAAATTCATGGATATTCCTAATGTTTAAAGAACCTTGCTGACCCAGGATACGTTAATTCAAACCCACTTGTATCTGATGTCAAAACAGTGTGAAGAAACTCAACATTTCCTTCCCACATACAAGCCTAAAACTCTCCATTGCTTTCCCTTTAAACAGGAAAAAGAAAAATGAAATTCCTTCTCTTGGTACTTGGATCAGTCAAACCTAAATTTTGCCAAGTGAAATTAGGAAATCTTTTGCTATAGTTGTTACTTGCATCAAGTTTGGAGTTAATATTGAAGGCCAACAAAGTTGGAAGATTAGAAGAGAGAGTTGGGTGTTGTTAGAGAGAGAGAGAGAGAGAGAGAGAGAGTCTCTCTGTGTGTGAAGTGGAAAGACAGGAAAGATAGTAAAGAGAGGCAGGAAAAGGACTGGGCTTTGAAACATCTCAGTGGTCCCAATACATTAGTTTCCTATCTTTTTCTCTTGTGGGCCCTCTCTCACCACTAACAACCATCCTCGTAGCTTCCACATCATGCCCATCTCCAAGTTGTCCTCTACTCACACTTGCATAAAGTTTTCTATGAGGACAAAAGAGGCCAACTTTGTGAGCCCAACTATGCAATGGCCCATTTAGCTTTGTGTTGCCAACATGATGGCCTTGAAGTTGATGTGCAGTGATTATTTTTTTGAGTAAGGATGTGTAGTGATTATTGAATCTTTTGTTTTTAGCGTATTTTGAGAACAAAAAAACAAAAGCTAGGTTTCAATGAGAAAAGAGGCAAGATTGATTACTTGAGAAACTTGGTCCAAGATTGAAAGGCTCAGTTTTCATTGGAAGAAAGAAATGTGAACTTCATGCACCACTTTATGGAGAGATGGAACAAGGCATGATTGTCATGTTTTTTGCTCTACCAAAAATTTCTTTGTTCATGTGTGAGCCTCAGCAGGAAAAGACTCGGCTGCAGTTGTGAATCTTATAGTTTTTTTCAACACCTGCAGATTTATTGTCAAACATATAAGAAACTTAAAATCATTGTGATATGGCAGAGTTCAAAGCAATTGACATTCAGCAATCAATCAGAGAACAGGGGTGTATATTCAATGACATGAATGCATCTTTTACACATGCTCTTGATTACTGATATTGCCCTTGATGATAAAATGAGCCCCTTGGAAAATCAACTTATTACAGAAGAGTGCTCCTCAAGGATCATATTTCTCAAAGCTACATATATTTTGACTACCCACTTACTGACTAATTTGCTGACATAGAATGTCTTGTCAAATAACAAATTTAGAAATGCTAAAATGAAAATGTTGCAATGGGCCAATGACAAAATAACAAAACTCTTATATATAAGAAAAGCAATGAGCACATCTATACAGATATCATAACAAGTTAGAGATAGCTTCAGTCGAGAATAAATAAAGAAGAACAATTGAGATGATTTGAACCGAAACTAACTGCAGCAATCGGGATTGATAGAATAACAAATTGATGGAGCAAAACGTACTAGAGAATAGAAACTTCTTCTTTCATATCTTTTCATTTTTCTCTTTTATTTATATCATTTGTATCATTTGGTTGTGATGAGCCAAAATCATGTCCCTCTTATTTAATCTTTTCAATTTGTTTCTCCTTGCAACTATCAATAATTATTATCAGCGGTTACGATGAGACACTAATCACTACATTTCTTAAGAAAAATTGAAACGTTCCGAATCCTTAAAAACAATATGACACTTGTTAAGAGAGTGGAGAAAACAAATTCACGTAGCCAACCCTCAAAGATCTACAATAAAGGCTTCTCCTTCATCTTGGTATTGTCACATTTTGGCTACAGAACTTTTTAATTTGGGCCTGCTTGAAGAATCCAGCTGTCCTTGATAACGACCAATAACTAGTTGGACACAGCCATAACAGGAGAGCCATGAGGCAAATTGTGGCCAGTGTTTTCAAGGTAGATTCCATGATTCCTTGCTTTTTCATTATGGACCACACTTTTGCTGCCACCACTGTACTTGGTCTCCTTGCCATTGGATGCAAATTAAGCTGCTAGGATTTCTCAGATCTTAAGCCTTGGAACCATTCTCTCCTTACCTGCCACTTGCCTGCTGCCATTATGGCATCATATCTCTGAGGTCTGCATCCACCTTTTTTCATTTGCACATGGATTTGATGCACAGAGCAGCAGAAACAGCAGCAGGCTCAGATCAATGTGCAGTGTGACCTCTCTCTCTCTCTCTCTCTCTCTCTCTCTCTCTCTCTCTCTCTATCTGGAGGCATCTCAAGAGTAAATTCAAAATTCATGTGATTGCCACAGCCAAACACTGTATACAGTTTCTGCACACTATAACCATGCCAACTCTAAAACAAACACCAGTTGAGCATAATATGGAAGTGATTGTTCCCAATTTACAGGAATAAACACCTCTAGATCTGTCACAAAATGGAAGTTGAAGGGGGTGTGTATAGTCTTGCTGCTGATTTAGCATTGAAAGTAATGTGTCAACACAATGTTTACAACTGAGGTCATATGGAAGGCTAAATTTGCGAAGGGACAGGTAATCGATGACAGATGATCGACAAACAATTGAAGCATATTTAAAATGAGGAACTCATGACATCTCTGAGGAAGCATATTCTAGTTAGAATAAAGTTGTTGTACTACATGAGCCGAGTGAATTGTAAAGATAACAAGATATTTACCGTTTACCATGCACGCCGCAATCTAATGCTGGATACTCAAACAAATAATGCCCCCATAACCATTTGAGCCAGTAGTTATTGGCAAAAGGACATAGGAATTTCCGTGCACTGAACCGTGTGCACTCCAAATATTAGCGAGGCAGGTGCACATAATTTTTGTATCACAGTAGATGTACCAAAATGAGTGGCCTGATTCCAATCAGTCAATTAGCCATACTTTGTCATTTCCGTAGGGCACAAAAGCCAGGAAGTATCAGGGCCCATTATCAGAAAAACTGACTAGGACCATCAAGCTGAAGAAGCTTTGCAACAGTGAAGGCAGCAGCGGCGCATGGTTGCCAAACTATAATGAACCACCAAACCAAGCACCTCCATCTTTCTGTTCAGTATTCCCTTCATTAACATAGCAATTTCCCGTGAAGCCAGCATTTTGTTTCCTGGAGAAGGAAAGCTAGCATTTGTTATGTGCACTACTTTGTAGGTGATAAAAACTTTGAACCCAATCGGAAGAAATGAATAAATAACTAGTGCAAAATGAGTATTTGATCGAATCTGTTGTTACTGATAAGATTGCCACATAGAAAACCACAATATAAATTGATAACTAAATGAATAATCAATTTTGAGGAAACAATACCTCTTGCATACACACTAGGATATATTTTAGTAATAAATTTGAGCAATATGTAATTGGGCAACTGAGAATAGCTAAGGATAGTCACCCAGCTCAAATTTTGATTTGACTTTGAGGAATTAACAAATTGAGCCACGTGCACACAGGCATCAAAATTATAAGCGTGATTGACTCATTGCAATTAGTTGGATTCATGTGTTTATTAAAGACTTGCAAATCTGTATATGCTTATCAACTCGATCCAAGAATCCAAGTTAAAAATCTTATTCAAAGCATGTTCAAACTACTTAAATAGTTAAGAAACATGAATAGTACCTTTTACCTTGTTCAGCAGAGAAGCTTTTATGTTGCTTCGGTACGAATCACTTTCCCCTGGCCATGAGGATTGCCAGCTCTTCAATCATTACTTCCTTCCTTGACCAGGGTCCCAATCTGTGCTTCCTTCTCTTTCCACGCAAAAGTACTTCTATCCTTTATCGTAGGCATTCTGGGCAGCTGACTTAGGGCTCCTATTGCCATGAATGCATGCAAGATCAGATCTTCAATGACAAAAAGCAAAAGAGTTGGAAAAAGTTATGCATCCAATTAAGACATCTAACATAAACATAAAGCAATACAACAGCATGGATATCTCACAATTGCATCAAATTAGCTTTACAACTTGAAGATTATCAGTTAAATGATAAGCTCACTTCCATAAAACACAAAACAGAGCAGGATAACATCAACACCAAGAAACATAGAGAATCCCGAAATGAAAGCCTATGAATTGAGATTCTAAAAAGACCCAAAATATAAGAAGCTCAAATATCTTTGTGCTACTGAAGGAAAGGGTTAGGGAGGATAATTCATTGAGCAAATGAAACTTCTTCTATTATTTTTAATTAAATTCAACTTTATAACTATAACTTATTTATATTTATAAAATAAATTTGAAAATAAAAGAAAATTTCTTCAAACAAAAAAATTTTGACTTTGACTCTTTTGGTTGAAAAGCGGATTAAATTTGATTTTTACGCATATCCAAATTCTTATTTTTTATTTCATCACAGTTTTTTTTATCTTTTTATAGAGTAAGGTTTTATTAGTTTAGTATAGAAATGATTTGCAGGATGTCTCATCCGTTTAAATACATAACATACAAATTGGAAAGTTATCCAGTCAACATAATAAAAATATTCTATTTGTAGAAATGACAAAAAGGATCTTTTTCTCTGATTTTTCAAACCACTCTATTCCTTCTTTCTTATGATGTTTTTGAACAATAGAATTGAATCAATTTCTATTGATTGATTTATAGGCTCTGTCGTTCCTCCATAATATTCACTTTTATGAAGCAACAAGAAAGAAGGAATCAATCTATTTTCTGGATAATCCAATATTATATGGAATAGATCAAAGCCTCGCCTCGCTCTAAGAGTAAGAGAGTAAGAACTCAGCGGTATCTTACCGCTGAGTTCTTACTTTTAAAAACACAACAAGAAACCATAGAAGAGGTGATGGGGACATCTCTTCAGGATTGCGATTCTACACCAGGAGGCGTTGTCGCACTCTTTCAGTTTGGTTCGATTAGGGCTTTCAAGCTACATTGGACTGTTCATCTTAGTTCTTTTTCTTTCATTTGTAATTTTTATTTATTTTGATAGTTTCTTTTAGTCTCATATCGGTTGTAATAGGATATCTCTGTTGGTGTAGGCCTATTTAAGGCCAAGACTGGTATTGAACTTGGTAGTTTTTGAATGAATTAAAATTGTTTTTAAAAGTTTGTAGCCTGTGTGCTTTGGGTGAGAAACCCTACGGAGAGAATCTCGTTGGTTCCCCATCATTTTGGAATCAGAGCTCTAATCCTGAATTCTTCCAAAACACAAATTCACAAAATTTTCTACTCCAAAATTAAAACCTTACTATTCTCTCTCATCCTCCTTCCCCCAATCAGCCACCAAAAATATAATAATAATAATATCTCTCACTCAATTTTCTCCCACCTCAGATCTCTTCTCTACTCACAAATAAACTCGTCGCCCCTTTCTCTCAGACCTTCTCTTTCTCTGCTCACCAACAACCCACCACCCCTAATCTCCATCGAACGATGAAATCATCTGGGGAGAGGATTAATCACTAAGGGCTTCAAAGCGACGACGAGATCGCCTCCTTGACTCTCCAGCGAACCCGATTACTCATCTAGGGCTTCTTCCAAATTCCCATGCGAACAAATCTCCTCCAATCTACACTCCACCATCGACAGTGCCTCCTCAACAAGATCTAGCCTCACCGTCAATGACGTCGATCAGATCCAGACGACGTCGTCACCTCAACGACGTCGACTAGAGCCAAACAACTCCATCCCTCTCCGACGATCACTCCACCCCAGATCTCGCGCCGACGATCACTCGGTCCTCCATCATTTGCCTCCACCAATTGGTGCAAAATACCACTCGCCTCCACGTCGCTCATCAACCATCAAAGAGATCTCCCCGAGCCACCCTCGTCCTCGCACCCCGCCATCAACCTCATCGGGTGTTGTTGCCGATCTCACCATGAGATCCAGAATCTACCTCGACATCCTCACGCACCATCAAGATCCGTTCAAGATCCAACACTCCGCAGCAAGTTCAGGCCTCGACAGTGCCTCGACATTTGCACCTGGCTTCCTCGACTTCGGTTGCATCCCCCATCATCTTATTTCAAGGTCTCTGCCGCCTCGATTTAAGCGCCGCATCACCTCTGAGATCTGCATCAATTCTACCATTTTCTGGGTTCACGTCTGTCGTCGAGTCCTCTGCCTTTCTTTAGGTTCACCGAGCAACAACACAGAGAGAAGCAACAGAGAGTTCTGACTTGGGTAAAGTTTGGAGTTCTCATTTGCGTGCAATCTCACCATCAATTTCGGGTGTGATTTGAGAGGTGATTCTAATCTGAATTCAATCTAATCCGGCCGCTACTACCATAATCAAATCAGTGCACTTTCGAATGACCAAGAGATTGATTTGGACTCTTTTTGACTACCCAAGTAAGCAGATATCAGGTATAACTTTTCTCGATTGGAATTTGATACCACTTTAATTCTGATCTCACTTTCATCAATTATCTGTCGTTCACAACTAGTGAGTGTGCATATCTGATTAGCCCTTATTTGCGACATCTTAATATTAATTTAGAGACTGCTAATACACAGTGGGCATCGACAATTGCATAAAATTAATATTTTACAAAATAGTTCTATATTGCAAAATTATTTACATCACAATTTCTATTTTAAACTATTGAGCTTGGTGGCAAATTCATTCGCTTTATTGTGCGCATCGTTTCGCTGAATTATTGTTGATCCTCCACATCTTCTGCATCATCCTGCACGATTGCATTAGAGTTCATTAGTGACATACAGAAAATAATATATTGCATTCATTATCATATATAAAAAAACATCATTAATTTCGCATTTAGATAACAATAAAAAATTAATTGTGCATGCGTACTCGTAGTGGTAAAGTCTACAATTCAGAAAAACCCAGTACAGACATGGATCCTAATGCTTCTTCGTCTGGTATCATCTCACCAACAGACTACATTACTCCTGAAATTCTCAAAGCCCTTGAAAAAATTAAGACTCAAATGAAGACCCTAGGTCAGAGAATGGATAGGTTAGAAGTTGAACGTCATGATAGAGGTCATAATGAAGAGCGTCAACTCAACAATCGCCAAGATGAGAGAATCAACAGGAATTACAATCGATACGATGAGGATGAATAGTACATGAAGAACATCAAAGTGGACGTATCGAACTTTGACGGCCGCTTCGACCCACAATATTATCTTGATTGGGTAATGAATTTAGAGCATTATTTTCAAGTGGTATGATATGTCTCAAGAGCGATGAGTCTGTTTTGCTGCTATGAAACTGGTGGGACAAACGGGACAATACTGGTCAAATGTTGAAAGACTGATAGCGCTAAGGAGGCAAGAACCGATCCGGGTTTGGGATGAGATGAAAGCCAAGTTGAGCTAGAAGTACCTCCCAATTATTTTTCAGGATCAACTGTTAAATAAATGGAGTAGGCTGACATAAGAAACTCGCTCCGTTGCTGAATACATTGAGAAATTTGATGAGTTTTTGATCCGGTGCAGCGAATTTGTCAAATGAATTTCCAACAGTAACCCTCTCTAGGTTTAAGTCTGGCCTTCGTGATGATCTTCGTAGGGAACTCTTTGCAAGAGGTGTTAGTGATTTATAACACGTCTATCAGATAATTCGGGACTTAGATGTATCTTGAGGATCTTATTATCAACGATATTCAGATTATAAGAGCCAAGGCGCTAGAGCCACCTCTGGACAGTCCCAGCTCAAACCCAATCCTGACAGTTCAGCCCCGAAAAGAGATCTCAAGGGTAAAGCATCAGTCGAAAGCGTGCCACGAACCAACTCCCACACTCAATACTTTAAATGTCAAGATTATGGACATGTAGAGAAGTTCTGCCCAAGTAAATCCAGAACCCTCTTTCTGAATGATCAATCAGATGAGGTACAGGACGAATCTCAAACGGACATTGTTCATAGGGAATGCGAGCAGTGATTCTGAGAATGACATGGAACACGAGGAAGTCTTAATACTATCGGGCGTGTTGCTGTCGTCCGATGTACCCTCACTCAACCTAAAGATATGGTTGACTGGCAAAGAATCTCGATCTTCCACAATGGATAAAGATTGGTGAAAAAAATTGTAAAATCATTGTTGATAGTGAAAGTTGTATAAATATTGTGTCATCCAGTTTGATTTCAAAGATTGGGTTGAAGACGGTCCCTCACCCTAACTTATACAAAGTTACCTGGGTTAACGCAGCATCGATGGAGGTGAACAAACGATATCTTGTATCTGTTCAATTTGCCACATACAGAGACAAAATTTGGTGTGTTGTGATAATTATGGATACAAGACATGTGATTCTTGGTCGGCCTTAGTTGTTTGATGTGGATGTAACCTTTTGGGGAAAATCCAACATTTGTACTTTCAACTGTGAAGGGTAACGGATCAAACTAATTCCAAGTCAACCAAAACTTAAACAAGAGGAGAAAAGGTCGGTGGACACTAGAAAGGAAAAAACCTCAACTTAATCAACCCTAAAGGAATTGAAAAGAGAGTGACCTAAAGAAATTGAAAAGGAAGTGATTAATGGGACATAAATCATCGTTTTGCTTGATCGAGAAGTCACGAAAGAATCTCATGAAACGATTCTTCTAGAAGTGGCCCCTGTTATCACAGATTTTGCTGATGTGTTTCCTAAAGACCTCCTGGATCAATTACCACCGATGCGGAATATTCAATATGCAATTGATTTAGTATCGGGAGCCACTCTGCCCAACTTGCCACACTATCGGATGAACCCGATGGAACATTTTGAATTACAAAGGCAAGTTAAAGAGTTGTTGAGTAGAGGATTCATACGAGAGTTTGAGTCCATGCGCAATCTCCGCACTGTTGACGCCAAAAAAAGATGGAACATGACGAATGTGTGTCGATAGCCGAACTATCAACAAAATAACGGTAAAATACCATTTTTCAATTCACAAGCTGGATGATATGCTTGACATGATGTCCAGTGTCACTATCTTTTTAAAAATAGATTTAAAAAGTGGTTACCACCAAATTCGAATTCGCCCGGAAAATGAATGGAAAACATTATTTAAGACGAAAGATGGGTTGTATGAGTGAATGGTTATGCTGTTTGGCTTGTCTAATGCTCCAAGCACCTTTATGAGAGTGATGACACAAGTATTATGACTCTTTATCGGAAAGTTTATAATCATATATTTTAATGACATCCTCATTTATAGCAAATCAACGGAGCAACATTTGGACCATCTCTCGCAGATCTGTATGATTTTGAGAAAGGAAAGTTTATATGTAAACCCCAAGAAATGTACCTTTCTTATGACCAAGTCATTTTCTTAGGAGTTGTTTCTTCACAAGGTGTCTCTACAGATTCCAATAAAATTAAAGCTATCGTGGAATGGCCAGAACCATGCAACATTCGAGAAGTGAGAAGTTTCATGGGATAACCACTTTCTACAGACGTTTTATTCAGAATTTTAGTACCATCATGACCCCAATTACCGATTGTTTGGAACAAGGAGAATTCGGATGGACTAAAATTGCTGCTAAGGCGTTTCGGAAAGTCAAGGAGAGGATGACGGAAGCTCCTGTTATGAGACTTTCAGATTTCACGAAAGCTTTTGAAATCACTTGTGACACTTCAGGCATTGGAATAGTTAGTGTTTTGAGACAAGAAAAGCACCTTGTTACCTATTTTAGCGAAAAGTTAAATGATGCTCGGCAATGGTATTCCACCTACGATAAGGAGTTCTATAAGGTAGTTCAAGCTCTGCGTTACTGGCGTCATTACTTGTTACTGCAAGAATTCATTATTTATTCAGATCATGAAGCCTTTAAATATCTCAGCTCTTAAAAGAAATTGAATTTGAGGCATGATAAGTGGGTAGAGTTCCTTCAAGATTACACATATGTCCTCTAGCATAAGGCAAGCATAAGGTCGGGGTTGAAAATAGGATCGCTGATGCGCTTAGTCGACGTCGCACCTTACTTTCTGTCATGAGTACTGAAGTGGTTGTTTTTGAGAAGATCAAAGAACTTATGAGTCATATCCTGATTTTGAAAATATATACACTGTCTTAAGGGATAGCTTGACTCATGAGGTTGATGGCTTTCTCTTGCAAGACGGATATCTATTCTGCTCTCGTCTGTTGTGTATACCAGGCACGTCCTTGAGAGAATTTTTGGTATGGGAATTACACATTGGGGACTTACTGGACATTTTGGGCGAAACAAAATAATTGAAGCTGTGGAACATCGTTTTTATTGGCCAAGCTTAAAGAAAGATGTTGTAAGGCTTGTTAGTCCATATCTCACATGTCAACTCATCAAACAACGAAAACAAAACACTGGTCTCTATACTCCCCTTTCAGTTTCAAATTGTCCTTGGCAAGATATCAGTATGAATTTCGTGCTGGGTGTACCAAAAACCGCAAGAAAGCATGATTCCATACTTGTTGTGAATCGTTTCTCCAAAATGGCCCACTTTCTGTCATATTCTAAAACCTCGGATGCATCTCGGATCGCTACAATTTATTTTGATGAGATTGTTAGGCTACATGGGCTGGCCAAAACAATTGTCTCAGAAAGGGATGTTAAGTTCACGAGTTACTTTTAAAAACCATGTGACATAAAATGGAGACTAAACTTCAGTTCCCCGCTGCCTTTCACCCACAAACTGATGGACAAATTGAAGTAATCAATAGGAGTCTAAGTAATCTGTTTCGATGTCTAGTGGGTAAAATCTTAGAACATGGGATCTCGTGTTAGCTACTACTAAGTTTGCATACAACAGTTCTATTAATAGATACATACGAATGAGTCCATTTGAGGTAGTGCATGGTTATCAACCTAAACAACCTATAAATTTAATTCCCATAGCACCCTATCATACTAGGATGTCTGAGTCAACTGAATCATTTGCATCGCATATTCATGACTTACATAAGGAGATCAGCAATCAAATTCTAAAAAGTAATGCAAAATATAAAACCTATGCAGGTTTGCACAAAAAAGCACATGAGTTTAACGTAGGAGACTACGTAATGGTTCGAATTTGATTGGAAAGGTATCCTCCTGGTACCGTGAAGAAATTACATGCATGTAGCACAGGACCATTAAAAATTTTGAAAAAAATTAATTCCAATGCATATGTAGTAGATCTTCCACCGAATTTTGGCATTAGTCCCTCTTTTAATATTGAAGATCTGATTGCTTATAAAGGGTCAAATTTTTCCCCTGATAATCTTTTATTGGATGAGCCTTCCCATGCGTCAATTTCTGAGAGACCTTTATTACCTCCACTTCCCCAAATACAACCCACCCATACGGCAGAACAAATTGATGAAATTATTAATTATCAGATTGTCTTCACTAGAAATAGTGGTTACCATAGAGTTTTAGTTCGTTGGAAAGAACTACCTAATTCTGACAACACTTGGATTAATCCAGAGGAGCTCTAACGGTTGGACTTGATCTTCTAGAGCACTATGAGAGTCGAGGAAATTCACATTCGACAGAGTCGAGTTTTTCTCAACCCCGGGGGAATGATGGAGGCATCTCTTTAGGATTGTGATTTTACACCAGGAGGCGTCATCGCACTCTATCAGTTTGGTTCGATTAGGGCTTGAAGCTTCAAGCTGCATTGGACTATTCACCTTAGTTCTCTTTTTCATTTGTAATTTTTATTTATTTTGACAGTTTCTTTTAGTTCCACATCGGTTGTAATGGGATATCTCTATTAGTGTATGCCTATTTAAGGCCAAGACTGGTATTGAACTCGGTAGTTTTTGAATGAATTAAAATTGTTTTTAAAGTTTTGTAGCATGTGTGCTTTGCGTGAAAAACCCTAAGGAGAGAATCCCGCTGGTTCCCCATCAAAGGGTAGAATACCAATTATGTAGAGGAAAAAGGAGATGCTTGAGTACTGTTACAATTTGATGAAATGGCAAAAACTCGACAAAAAGTTCCTTAAGGGACATGTTTCCAGAACTTTGCTCAATGAAGAGATGCAAATTTGTAAGAATAAAGATCGGCGGCCTTCTCAAATAGTGATGATTCTTAGTGAGTACAATAAAAGTCCACAAATTTATTGCGCACCTTCTTCTGCAAGAATGGCAAGTCACCAAATTCTCCATGTACCAAAGATACTTACATGTTCCACAACACATGCAACAAGGAATTCTTGGGCCATGCCCAAACAACGGTGTGGGTTCTACAGTGGAAATGATAGATCTAGTCCTAGATTTTATTTGGATTGATTTAATTAAATATCAGTTATCGGTCTTTTTGGTACAGTTAGTCTTATTTTAGTTTCAGTTTTGGAAACGTTTTTGTGAGATATGATTTAGGCCAAGTAAAGGTTTAGATATAAGGTAGAGAAAAAGAGTTCATCCAGATAATGGAAAGTGTATGAAGAGTGAAGATTAAAATGTCATAGAAAATAAAGAAGATATCAAATAAAGATGGAGTTCATAAATTGTTTCATGATGTTAGAGTAGAAATAGGATTTCTATTTCTTTAGGATTTTTCTTTATTTTGATTTCCTATATTGATTTCCTACTCCAAGTTGAATATTGTATAATATCCTGGTCTTATTAGGATTAGAGGTTTCCATATTATGTAATTGTGATGCTTATGTATTTGAAACATTGCCTACATCAATAATAAAAGTCTTCTCCTCTCCTTTCCTCTATAATTTAAAACTTCACTCATGAAAATTTTACAAGCAAACTCAAGTAGAACCAAATAATTTTACAAAATAAGATATAATTGAAAATTAGGCTTGGTGAAGTTAAGGATGATAATATCAATATCTCAAAGTGCTCGGGATATAAAAGACAACCATTACTAACTTACATATCCGAAAGTCATTGAAAATAAGAAAATGCCTAATGCTTATAAGAGATGCACTTCAATGCCTATTTGTAACATTAAGAGTGACAAAATTGTACATGGTATAAACTACAAATATTATGAACATGGCTCGAAATCTCGAAATCGGCCGGCAGTTCAGGTATCAAAATCAGTCATTTGGTCTCGATGATATTGATCTCGGTCAAAAAACTTTTTAAAAAAATAATTAAAAAATTAAAAAATTATTCAAATAATTAGTATGTTTGCATATTTTTAAATAATTGGAGAAATTTGAATTACATTTGGACAAAACATTAAAATACAAAGTAGTTGGTGCAAAGACATAACTTAATAGTGAATTCACAAAGACATGACAATACAATTAATTTAACAAACTAATTATATTCATGACAATCATTTCTTAATATTTTCTAAAATTAATTAGTTAATTATATTCATGGCAACTATTTTGTAACGAAAATTTAACATTTTTTTCTAAAAATAAGTTTAAATAATTAATCTAACAAACTAATTATATTCTACTTAATTATATCCATGCCAACCATTTCCAATTATTTTTAACATTTTCTAAATAAACTAAATATTTTTATCTTAGACAACAAATTATTGCTTATTTTCTAATCATTTTTAACATTTTTTCTAACATATCAAGCTTTGAAAACCAATTAATCTACAAATTATTCCTTTAGTTAGTTACCAATTTTGGTCATTTTCTTTCAAAATTTTCCCTTCCAGGATTATTGACAAATGAGAGGAGTATTTATACTTAAGAGTAAGCATAGGATTCTCTCAACTTGAGAATAGTCATTGTACCTATGAGGCACTAAAAACGAAATAAGATTTGACACAACTGTTTTGTGGTGTCAGAATAAGAAAACGATAAAATCCAAGCAATAATGTAAAGTTATTGTCAATTAATCAAATTTTTAAGCTACAGAATCACGAATATACTGCTGAATTTACTGCTATCAGGCAATAGTTATGTCGAATGGTGGGAACCGGAATGAAATCAACCACAATTCTAATTGATTTCGACCAATTCTGATTAAATATCACTGATTCTATCTCGATGTCAGCCGATTTCTATACGATTAGATAGATTCATATCGGAATCGACCAATTCTTCGAACCACGATTATGAGTCATTCAATGAAATTTGGACTCAGTGATTGGGCAAATGCAAACAAAAGAAACAATAGTGTTTGGAACCAATTTGGTTTTAGCAAGGTTCTAAATATCGGATATCGGAATCGTATCGGATGGGGGTTTTTCATATCGGACATCGAGGGAGATATCGGGGATACGCACGCATATCGGGCGTTCATATTGGACACTATATATAATGAAATATTGATAATTAAAAATTGGTTTAGAGTCATACGTATCATCTACCTAATAAAAATGATGTAAAATGCTTGCAAAGACAGTAAAAAATAATGTAAATTTGCACGCAGTCGTGCAATAAATAAGTTATTTCATATCGGGTGATATATCAGGCGATTTATCGGCCGATATTTTAAATATCGGCTGTTTTTTGCTGCAAACGATATGGCGAACGATTTTCCCATATCGTATCGGCGGCAGGGGAAAAAAAAGATATCGGACGATATCTCGGCCGAATCGGCCGATATTTAAAACAGGGGGTTTTAGGCCAATAAGGTCGACTATGGAAGTCATTTATCTACTATGATGATTAATGCGGAGACATACATAAACGAAAAAAGACTTATGCATGATTTCATTGAGTTAGAAGAAACTTATCATGCCTTCAGATGATCTAGAGGGTTTAGGGGGGAAAAAGAAACTGTCTAACAATTAATTTGATATAATTAAGGACAATATGGTGTAGTAACTAGTGTGGGAACAATTAAAGGGAAATAGTTTTAACTAAGGCTTGACATTAAGTCTTATCTCTCTTAGCATTAGTTATGGATGAACTTATTAAAGATAAAGTCCAGTGGTGCATGTTGTTCGCATTATATTGTTCTAGTTCAATAGGATCATAGAATAGGTAATTTAAAGTAGAAGGATGAAGGGACGTAAATCACACCATAAGGTACCATCTAACATGAACAAGGAAGATTGAATGAAGTAAATTTTGGGTATAATACTTTAAAATTCCCTTTGCAAAAGTCGAGGTTTATTAGTGTTAGGATATAATATTTCTAATACACTCAAGAGCCTCTTCTTAACTACTCTTTGCAGTGAAATGAATCTCTGACTAATGGATTGTTTAAAAAAGACCGGTACAAACTTGCAAATAACATTTAGTGTTTCTATTATGGATTTTGTTTGTCTCGTAGAGGACTTTTGAGATAGAAGAAAAAAATTTGTTAGATACTTGCTAGGGTGCAGACTTCACTACAAAAACAGTACTGTCAAATTTCTAATTCAGAGCGGACTTCCTAAAAATGTTTGAATTTCGATCAGGAGAGGACTTCATACGAGAAAATATCTGTTTGAATTTCTAAAAAGGAGAGGACATTCCTACCAGAAATGTACTTTTCGGATCTCTGGTAAGGAGATAACTCCCCCACCAGAAGAGCATTTTGAGATTTCTTATAGGAAGAGGACTTTCTTATCAAAAAGGATATTTTTGGATTTTTGACAAGGAAAGGAATATCACAGAGAAGAATTTTGAATGGTATTTTGAAAGACAAAGGAAGGGCATTCTTGTCAGGAGGGTATCTTTGAATTTCTGATAGTAAGAGAAATTTGATGCTTAGGTTGGATTCCAGATCCATTACAAAGTTATTAGTTTAGTTTTAATGTGAAATCTAATTAAGTGATGTGGATGTTGATTTTATATTTAGATATAGTTTAGTGAAATGATAATCGACTTAGTTTTAAGTTGGATTTCAATTTAATGACATGGAGATTGATTTTGAAATTTGATTCAGGCTATTTAGCCTAATGACATAAGGGTCATTTCTGAAATTTTGATTCAATTTAATGGCACGAGTAATTTTTATGATTTGGTCCAGTTTAAATATGAGGGTCATGTTTGGTATACCCGGAATATTTGCCAGTTTAACGGATTGAGGGGGATGTTTCTAATTTTTCTCAGTTCCTGACATGAAGGTCATTTTTGTAAATTTTGATCCAATATATGGACTTTTGAGGATCTAATCTGTAATATTCGTTCAAATTATAGTATATAGCTTGAAGTTCTAATTTTGGACTTTTAATGTTAGGGACATTTTTGATAAATTTCCTAGCCATCTTGATGGACTTCTCAATATGCTTGTCGTCTATTGCAATTTGGAAATTTTCTAATGCTTTGCCTATTTTAAATTATTATGTCAATTTTATGGCCATTTTGGAAATTTTAAACATTTCTTAATGACTTTTGGTATTTCTTTGTACTTTCAATTATGATATTTTCAAGGATAATAATACATTGATCTATGGTGATTTATCTTTTAATAATCTTTACACCTCCCCCTTCTCTTCTCTTTCTTCTCTTTTCTGCTCTTTCTTTTTTTTAGCCAATTTTGAAAATGTCCATCCAAGTGGAGCTTCTTCATAATTTACATCCAAAATTTGGTTTCTTTTTAGCATCTTGGAAATTCTAGCATTACTTAGAAGATTTTTCCTGATATATACCCTCAAACCATGAGTTGAAATATTGGCTCACATTGAACGTATCAACAATTTTGTCTCAGATTTTAATTTACCCGAGACGATATTAGGTATCTAAATAGTCAGAATCAGCCAAACATGTTAGTTGTTACTAATATTTTCATATCAGCCAATATTAATTCCGTATTGGATGGTATCAGCTCCGTGTATATCGACATTGGCTTCGTATCAGGCAATATTGACCGATACAATGCGATACCCGCCGATGCCAGCGACATAATGTTTTGCGGGTGCATGTTGGGTTGGGCATTGTTTTTTGGGGAGGGAAATTAGAAAAACAAAAAATCCAAGCAATAATAAAATTGTGGGGCTTAAAAGGGGAAAGTAAAGAAGAATTGTAAGGTTTTTATGTAAAACTAATAATAAGTTCTTTTATTTCATGGTTTTGCATATAGAAAAAGAAAAAAAAGAAAAAAAGAATGAGAAGGAAATGAAAGAAACGGAAAGCCTAAAGGAATGAGAAAGGAAACAGATAGAAGGAAATAACAGGGGTGATTTCTATTTCTCTATTTTTTTTCATTCTATTTTCCTTCTAGATTTGATAGGGAACTAGTATTGCAGGATTTAAAAGGGAAAGAAAAGAAGAATTGTAGGGTTTTAATGCAGAATTAATAATCATTTCTTTTATTTTATGCTTTTCCATAAGAAAAAGAAGGAAAGAAAAATAAAAGGAATGGAAATGAAACAAAAGGGAAGGAAAGATAAAAGGAAATGAATAGATAAGGAAATAATAGTAGATGATTCCTATTTCTCTATAACCTTCATTCTATATTAAGCTGAATTTCCTTTTCACAGTGTTTGGACAGTTAACAACCTTTATTTTTTACTTTTGAAAATGCTTGTGTCAATTGTCATCATTTTTTGCAATAAAACAAACAAGTACATAACACAACATTTCACCAATAATGTTAGTGGACAATAGGTTCAGGCCATAAAAGTCACCAATTTTCTTCCTTGGTTTAAGAAACAAAAGGTGAAGATATACTATAAATAAATATCATGACATGTTGTAATCATAAATAAATAAATATCACAATTATAATATAACATTGAGCAAAAATATTTGATAACTAGCATTAAATTGCAAAATTATGCATAAATATCATACAAATGAACAACTATTACAATTAAATATATAAAATTTAACAAGGTTTAGGGCATGTTAAACTTAAACTAAAACCATTACACTATATTGCAATTAGTGTTAGAATGCATATTTAGTTGTTTTACCAGGTATTTGCAATAATGAGTTGTAGTATTTAATAGCTATTTTACTTGTTAATCAGTGTTGCAATAATAGAAATGTATTTATTTCTCAAATCAGTCATGTTTACTTTATTGCTATTTTAATTCTCAAATTATTCACATGTTTTATTTCATTGTTCTTTTAATTCAAAATCATTCTTAAGATAAATACAAATTATAGAAAACAGTTATCAAATAATTGTCAGCTATCCATTGTGCAAAAATGATGTTTAAATTCAACATCAAAAACTAAATAATCCACCCTACAGTTATGATAAATTTAAATTAATGAAAATATAGGCTATCAAAATTAACCAACTACTATGTTATACAATATTTCACTGATAGTTGATAAAACTCAATCAATGTTCCAAACTTGTGTCCAAATATTACTAATTATGGTAATTATTTTTTAATAATTTTTAAAATTTTCTTAAGTAGCAATTGACACGAAACGGCTGATATTGTCGGTATTGTTGATATAAGGTCTGATACTATAAATCTTCGACCAATATTGATATTGATACAGAGATTTCAAACCTTATTGGAAACCTTCTCTCTTAAGAAGATACTCGCAAATCCAAATTTCTAGGTCTTAGAAATTCTCCCCATACCTTTTTAAGAATTAAAAAAAGTATTTTTTTTGGGCTATCTAACTTTTCTTTAAATGACTAATCTACATTCTTTACTCTCTAATCTTAACAGCTAATCCTAATCCTAAGCCTCACACTTCCTAAACCCGGCCCTAACTCAAATCACAACCCACCCAACCCAACCAAACCCTATCATAACACCCAGCCCCTTCTATCTCTAAGCCCCTCCACTGATAAGCACCTACAACCCTTCACCGAAGGGCACAACCAACGGTGAATAAGTGGGGAATGATAATGGGAGAATTTTAGGTGTAAAAGAAATTGAGCGTGAAGACAATAAAAGGAAGAGAACGAAGAAGAGGTGAGAAAAAATAATGGAAGCAAAATTTTGGATTTGGGGGAATTTAAGGTTGTGTTGGGATGAGAAGAGAGGAAGAAGATTGAAGACGTGAGGAGAACGACATAGCGAGCATTTAATTATCATTCATATAAACTCTAGTATAAGGGGTAAATTTCCGAGACCATGAAGTTTAGGGGCAGGGGAAAATAGCAATATCAATGATTTGGGGGCGAGGGGGTACTTCTTTAAATATGATATATTTGAGGGGAATATATATATAGAGGAGAGATAGACTTGTGTTATTCCGGAAGGATTTGAGGTCAAATCCTTCCCACTAAAAAAAATTTACAACATTCAAATGCAAGATCAACTCTATTGAAGTTAATCTATATTTTTCAAATAACTAAAACCAAAAATCATGTATTTTAATTACTTTTTGCCCATCCATTAAGTAGGCGCAAAATAGATGACCGAAATAGTGAGTTGGTTAGTTTAACAGTATATAATATTTGAAATCTAACAAAATTAGTGTGTGAGGGTCTTTAAGTGTTTAAATCATGATGAAATGGTCGAATAAAGAATTGTATGTCTAAAAACGTAGATCTAAGCAATGCTATTTTTGTCATCCATTTTTGTGTCTGTTTGATGGATGGACAAAAAGTATTCAGAATACATGATTTTAAATTTTTTGTTACTTGAAATAATTTACATCAACTTCAGCAGAATAGATCTTTACATTCAGATGTAGTAAAATTGTATTTGGGTGGGAAGGATTCAGCCTTGAATCATTCTGGAATGACCCAAGTCTCTCTCTCTCTCTCTCTCTCTCTCTCTCTCTCTCTCTCTCTTATATATAAATATATATATATATATGTACCTTATTTGGAATTTTTTTGACAACATCAAAGGTTCTCTAGTAAATTCACTTTAATAAATTATGCGACTCTTTTCACAATACTTTCATCAGTGTGAGCTTACTAGAATGACAGGAAATGTTCTTGGTTGGTTCCGGCATCTTCGCACATTTCCTTCTAGTTTGATGGCTAATATGCCTTTATGAGCTTTAGTTGGAAAATTTTTGATTTAGTTTTAAGATCACAATTTAAGGCGAAAGCTACAGAGGGCATGTTATGGCTTTATGAATATAAAATGACTTAGCAAGTAGAAGGTTGCATAAGATCGAAATGAGATTTTCTTTTCCTTTTCCTTTTTTTTAAATAAAATGAAATGGATTTATTGAGACCTAAAATATAGTCAAATGTTTCCCTTAATCTAGAAGAAAGACTCTAGAGGAGGACAATTATTCTGATTTGTTCCAAAAGAAACAGGAATCAATCGCTAAATGTGCAACTAATTGGGTAACAAGAATTGGTTTTAACAATCTTATTGTTATTGTTAAAAAGAATTGTCATTATCCTCAAATACCAAAGGTCTCTTCTATAAGTGATAGTCCATGCTTTTGTCTTCAGAAATTTTCACGTAAGCTTGTGAAACCTTTAAAGAAAAAGATGATTGGTCATGCAGCAACAAGGAGAAGGGTGGGTATTTGTCTTCTAATTATTTCTGGTTCACATCTGTTAGAGAATTTTCTTAGAGAGAGCCTTTGTCTCTTCTTGGAGAATTATTAGAGATTTGAGATAAGCCAATTAGATTTGGAATGTCGAAGGTAAAAAAGGAGCTAAAAGTCTTTTGTTGTGTCTCTTTGGTTCACTGTAGACTTGAATAGGAGAGAAAATTAGTTGTTGAGAGAATAATGAGATGGTTAGAGATAATTTGAAAGTTGAGAATCTTGAGGTATTACTGGTTGGGGGGCGGGTTAAAAGATTAGTTTGGCACATGGTTAGGATAGCATGCATGAAAGGATTTGTAATCTATAGTTATAATTCAAGAGCTATGCGTTAAAAGTAGTGTTTAGTCCATTGGTTATAGGAGTATACTACATGTC
>JAVJIF010018952.1:0-72334 GCA_038442645.1 Agave tequilana
AGAGCTCTCTGGTCCGGTCGATCGCCCGGTCGACCGGCCCAAGTGCCAGCCCAACGTGCACAGATCTGTGCACGTCGGTCGACCGACTCTGAGTCCGGTCGACCGCCAGAGCCTGTCAGCACTGTTCTGGGTCAGAAAATCTTGTTAAAAAATATTCTAATAAATCTCATAAATCTTCTAAAATTCCACAAAAATAGTTTATCATTTTTCATAGATATATAAACTTGTGTTAAAAATTTCAACACAAATTTCAAACATTTTGAACCATTTTTGTGTCATGAAAAATTACCGAAAACCAAAACCTGTATTTTACCAACTTGAATTTTTCAATAGGAAATCTGATTTTTCCAAAACTCATTCAAATATAAAAACATGATACTTAAACAACTTTTAGGCATATAGTATATGGATAGAAATTCAATATACATGAAACATATACATATCATTGTTTTTTGACTTTAATTCCAAAATATGTTTTGTTAAAATACCAAAACACTAAAACACATGGATAGGCATATCAAAATAAGTTTGTTTAGATATGAAGCATGTATGTATTATATAGAACATATCTAATATACATTTTAACCATTTAAACTTGTTTTGATCTAACTATCCATGAAAACCAATAACGGTTAAACCAAAAACCGAAATACCGAATTCAAAACATAAAACGTGTGTGTGTTGTGAACTTGAGCATATCAACTATCTAATCTTTACACATGGATCTAAAACACAAACTAAACTAGGATACCTAAGTCTTCTTGATGAACTCCGTCTTCAAGTTGACTCGATCCAAAACGTGATCCACCGAGCTAGACTCCAACGAGTGCAATGTATGATCTTGTTGCTCGTGCTCTGGAATCACCATGTGAAAGGCTTCAAAACTCCTTTGTTGAAGCAATCACCAACTAATATCTTGATTAATGATCTGAAACTAAACATCACAAGATTATTAATAAACATAACTACATTAGTTAATCATCATTAAAACTAGAGTGGAAGGCCTCTGGGCCAACAGTATTGCCTCGGTGGAGGTTGTATTGGTTGAGAGAGGAGTTCGGTACTCCTAGTGGATTGGAAATCCTTCTCGGTGAAGGCGGGAACATAGAGCTCGGTGCTCGAACCTCGAAACACATCTTGTTGTTTGTGTTTGATCCATTGACTCTAAACTCTCTCTCTCTCTCTCTCTCTTTATTTGTGCATTGCTTTACTTTGTCATATCATATAAATGCTTGTGTGTTTGTGTGCCTCACTTGTGCTTAACCACGAGACCTTCATATAGTGCCTCAACTCTTATTCAGAGGAATCAAAAGGAGTTAGTCCAGAGCCCTTCACGAGGAATTCGGCTACACTCGTTGGTTGCACTAAGTGTGTAGCTATTAGTTTTTAATTTTCGCATTTAGTTCATTAGATTAGCGGTACACCTATTCACCCCCCCTCTAGGTGTACTTTCACTCGCCTGGTTCGGGAAATCAGAGAACAGATGGTCGGTAGAGCCCTCTAGTTAGAAGCCTGCTTCTGGAGTAATCTCCTCTCTATACTTGCCCGTCTCTCCTCTTTTTTTTCAGCCTCCTCGTCCCCTGTGCCCTTGCATGTGGTGGGCTGTTTATAGGGAGAATAGGGGTATAACCACCCTGAAAATCTAGAAACAGATTGAGTCAATCTATTTTGCATCTAGAAAGTAGCCTTGCCGCGAGGCTAGAATCAGCTTCTGCGAAGCTAGAATAGTCAGTAGCGCTGATCTCTTGATCCGCTCTGCTAAATAAGGGATACTCCCTTGATTCTTTCTAAGTAACTGAAAGATCTCTCCTGATCTTCTCACACCTGATTAGGAGAGTCAAAAGATTATGGCAAGCAACTGTTAAATTTGATCTCAATCAGATTTGATCTCATCTGGAGATTTGATTGGTCAAAAGTAACCATAAAAGATCCGCAGTGGAGCCGTTGCGTTGAGCTCATGGCAGAGCTGGGAGAAGCATCTGGCGAAGTTAAAAGAAAGCTCTCAGCGGATCTAGGTAAGACTTGTGGCGAAGCTATCAGTCAACCTTTTGCGCAGCTGCGTGGAGCTTCGAGCGAAGTTAACTTTCTGCGAAGTTAACTGAGCATTTCTAGGCGAAGCTGTAAGTTAGCTCGCAGCGAGGCTGTGAAGGAGCTTCCTGCGATGCTAAGCAACTTTGGTTTCTCATGCGAGACTTATCTCGTGGCTCGTGCGAGACTAAGTATTGAGCTAACTTAGTGTCCCTGGACCTGCTTGGGCCTTCTCACAGGCTTTTAAAGATGACCTCGGCTTACTGTCTGCTTCACTGGATCAGTAGAGTCCAAGTAGCTGATTCGTCCCCTTTGAAGATGGGTGAAGAACTGGCTGTCGGCTTGTTTGCCACTTGTCTTTTGTAGATGTCAACAAGTTAGACACTTCGTTCAGGCCAGCTAGGAATCTTGTCTTTTTTAGAGTGTGAACAGTGCAGCCTAGGGGTGGCCGTCGGCCACCCCAAGGAGGAGGGAGAGGAGGAGAGTTAGGGTTTTTTGAAGATTGGTGGAGGTGAAGGTGATGGTGGTTGTGTTTGTTTTGATGGTGGATTGATGGAGAAGATGGTGAATTTTGGGAAGTGGGAGGAAGGAGAAGGTGATAGGGGTTGTGGTAGAGGAGTGGGAGGTGTTGGATTTGGCGGCGATGGTGGAATTAGAGGGAATTTGAAGGAGATGATGGTGTTTGAAGGAGAAGAAGGTGGGGATGATGGTGTTTATGAAATTAGGGGAGATAGGAAGAAAGGGAGATGATGGGTAGGTGGTTGAGGTGGAGATGAGGTTAATGGTGGAGATGGTGGTGGAGAATAGAGAGGTGGTGGTGGGATTTGGAGGAGGAAGTGGTGGACATAGTTTGAGAGAGGAGGAGTGTTAGAGATGGAGCCTGGGGAAGATGGCCGGAGTTGAGGCCGCCGCCGCCGCCGGAGGGAGGTCAGGAATGGCCGATTGTCGCCCAAGAGGAAGAGAGAGTAAGAGAGATTAGAGAGAAAGATAGAAAATCATTTGATGAAGAGAGAGGGTTAAGGAGAGATTAAAAAGGATAAAAGGAGGGAGGGAGACCCCCGCGTTCAGCAGGGGAAGACCTGCGCCGGGTCTAAACCCGAACGCGGTCTGGACCCCGTTGGTGGGAGAGAGAGAGAGAGAGGAAAGAGAGAATTAGTGAAGGAAGAAATTTTGGGGTTTTAGTGTGTGGTGGAGAATTTTTGAGGAAAGAAAAGAAAAGAAAAAGGAAAAGGAAAAGAATGAGCGGAGGAAAAAATTGGAAAAGAGAAAAAGGAAAAGAAAATTATCTTGGAAAACCCCCGAAATCTAGGAAAATCCTGAAACACCGAAAAGCCTGAAAAATAAAATATCTCGAAAATATCTCCAAAAATTCTCAAAAATAGAGAAATTATTTAAGAACTATGGTGAAATCGAATTTCAGAAATTCAATCCATTTTAAAAATAAAATCCTAAAATCTACCAGCGACACCCGGTCGACACCAAAACCGGTTGAACTTCGATAAATTCAGAAAAATCCCTAAAAATACACTAAGGTAGAAAATATGATTCTAAAAAATAATGTGAAAGTAAATTTTTAAAATTCAACTCTGTTTATAATTAAAAATCTTAAAATCGACCAGCGATACTAGCCAACACCAATCCAGTGAAATTTTGATAAATTCAGAAAAAAAACTCCAAAAATGCGTTAAGATAGAAAGTACAATCTTAAGAAACAATGTGAAAACAGTTTTTAAAAATTCAATTCCATTTGTTAATTAAAAATTCGAGAATCAATCTTAAGCACTGATTTTGAATATTTGCAATTTAATTCGGAAAATTCCAAAAAATCATGAAAAATCTAAAATATTAGAAATGATATTTGAAACTGAAATCGGTCAAATCTGACTATCAGAAAGGTAAATCGATCAAAACACTGGATTGGGTCCTCGGCTCAAACTCGGATTGATTCTCAATCCGAGAATCCAGATCCAAATACCAACGATGATATAAATAATCATAAAATAAATTAAGTACAAGAAAAATCAAAAGAATACGATCAAAAATAAAATACGTATCTAAGTATGTTTCCAGGAATGGGATGTTACAGACCGCAAGGCCCAAATAACTGAAGACCACATCTCCACACAAAAGAATAATAGGTGTGGCGTTGTAATCCGAGCATAGCCCTAATATCTGAGAACTGAATAGCTGAATAACTAGGTAGCCAGTACTACCTTGGTTCCCCATGATAAGCATAAACTTGGTTAACCATCCTAAGTCCTTCCAAAATACACGACATGCATTATCAGGCAATTATTCCTTTTTCTCGGGTTATGGTGTCTCTTATTAACAAGCAATGATATAAGTTGACATTAAAATAAAATAGTGACTAGATATCTCCACCAACTGACAATGTCATAATAGTTGATAATTGAATAATGATCAGGACAGAACCAACACTTTTAAAAATGTGTATTTTATGAAATCAGTGAATTATATATATGTGCTAATGTTCCCTCGATACTTCCGTTAAAGCATTGGCTCAACGGGTCGATTCCACAAGGATGGGGGCGATAGAAGTATTAACATTTATGTTCACGTGTTAGGTTAACAAGTTCTTCTTTGTTAAAGAATGAGAAAAGAAAAAGAAAAGTAAAAGAAATCCAGAAGTGATAGGTGGAGAAGGTGATGAAACGACGATGTGAAAACAAGGAGAAGTGATTTGGAAAATAAAATAGAAAAGAAGATGAAACAAAGGTGAACTAAGAAGTTGGTGAAAACATCGATAAGAAAATGATAAAAAGAAAAGGTTTTGAAAATAATTCTTAAAACAAAGTAAAAAAGAATGAGGAATGCTATGAAAGAAATCTCATGGTTTTAACTACTAATTACTCCACTAACATGCTAACCTCTTAGTGAGTTGCCTCACATAGATCCTTGATCATCACTAATCCTTGGCTTCAAGAGACGATACAAAGCATAGCAAATAAGATGGTTCTTTACATTCAAACTTGCATCAAAAGCAACCTAATACAAACATTACATCATCAAAACCATTAAAAAAAGCATGAAATAAGAGAGTTAGCTTGGTTAGCAAGTTAGCAAGTTAGATGTTAGAACCCATCATCATGAGCCATCAATGGCTCTTGCAAGAGCAAGGCCTTATAGAGGTTATTAGATTCATGTGGATTATCAAGTAAGTGGTTAGCTAGTTAGTGGTTAATAGTTAGTCACCATGAGAGAAAGTTAGCTAAGCATCACGTAGAAGATGGAGAAGATTACAATAGAGAAGAAAGGAGACACATTTACATAGATTGTCACCATCTATTACATCAATATCTCTCTATCTCTCTCTGAATCCACTCAGCCCTAATACATGATCTATAAAAGAAAAGAAAATACAAAATAAAAGAGAAAGAAAATCCTAATCTATAACTAGAAGAGAGAAACCTAACCTAAATCCAAATCTGCTTGCGTTCTGGGCCTCTGCAAAGGTATTTATAGGTAAAAGAGGGTTCTAGAAGACGAGACGAGCCCACGCGTCAAAAATCGACGAGTGCGCCCACCAAATTGTCGCGGAAAAGCGGCTATTGCCGCGTTTTCATGGTAAAACTAGGGACTTAGGTCCCTGGTTTTTGGCGAGCGATTCCCGTCACTTCTAGGACCTTCTTTGTGTATTCGGATTCTGGTATTTTCGTCCGAATATTCGTCTAACGTGCGTAAGAGCCTAGGTTCAATGCATCTTCTAGAAGCTCCCTTACTTGGCCTCCAAGAAATCTGGATTTAATTACCCAAAAATGGGTTTAATTAAGCTCTTATTATCCTTTTGTCCTCCTTGTCTTGATTATCTGTAAGAGAGACCAAAACACAGTTTAGACTGACATTTTATTCATAAATCAGCAGGAAAATGCGATATAATAATGCAGAACTGTAGACTAATCACACCCCCACATTTATCTTTTGCTCGTTCCGAGCAAAACAAGAAAAGAAAAACTATACAACAAATGTTATTACACCACTTTCGCAGGTGACGCGATTGCACTGAGCGCGTGCAACAAGCCGTTAAACCTCTAGGTTACCCCTAGAGGAGGAGTTTTCTCTCCTAAGAATTTTCAATGGAATGCACCCACAAAATCCATAAAGAAAAAAGATAAATGTTAGTATTTTGAAAACACATTTGAAAGAGAGCCAGTTTTTGAAATATTTTTGCAAAAATATAAGTGATCTAAGATCATAAGTCCACCAAAAATTATTTTCCCTTAAGCTTAGTCTATAAGCAAGATCTTGTCTTCAATTAAGGTAAGAATTCAAAATTGGATTGAATATTTTCTTCTTTATAAAACCTGGATAATATGCACTTTGTGATAGTGAAAATTTCTGGGATTTCAACTCTAACCATCAAGCCATTTATTTATATATATATCTTTTCCTTTGTTTCTTCCCTTAGTTTTCTTCAGCTTTCTAGTTTACTCGGGTAGTGAGCCTTTAACCGATGACTCCCAGACCGGACGGTCTTAGGGCACCGATGAGAAAACATCCCTCGGGTTTAAGGACTCGAGTAAACAAGGCCACAAAATTAAGAGGGATTATTTGTTCTTTATTATCACCTTTAGGCGTGAATAATCATGCTTCTTGAGGCATAATGATCCAACTTAATAAGTGGTTTTTTTATTCATTTATACCATATATTTTTTCTTTTTATTTTTTTATTTTTTACTTTTTGGCATTTTAGGTCTTTGTTTCCATCTCAAAAATGTGTAAGTGTGAAGTGCATACTATCTAAGGCAAAAAATTCACGATAAAATTATCTCTCCAATTTATCTTACTTAGCCTATAATCTCAAACAAGATCCATTATTTTGACTAGATTTAACATGTCATAATTAAGGCTTCCTTAATTCCTAAGATCATCTTAATTTTCTTTTAAAAATAGATCAAAGCATTGTCTCTTATTTCAAAAAGTTTTTAAAGAAAGGAAAATTCCTAAAAAATCCTATACAAAAGGGAAAATTTCTAAAAGTATCTTAAAAGAAGTGAAAAAGAAAGAAATCTAAAACTCTATGTTAGTAAACCCTCCCCCACACTTATCATTGTCCTCAATGCATGGTGATGTATGTATGTATGAAACAAATAGAGAGGGAAGAAAAAATCACCTCAAGGTGGTGGTTCCGGTGGTGGTCTGATTGGTCCACGAAATGCAGCCCAATCCAATTTGCATGGAGTCTGGAGGAACCCACCAGAGACCTCTATAATACAACCCACTAGAATGATGTATATATGGATGATTTTTATTTAGAATTTAACCCCATCTAATTTCTAAATTTTTAAAATAATTTCAGAGTCATTATTATGAACACCCTTGTCCCAAAATGGAGTGTGAAAAGATGAAATGATTAATTTGAACTCAGGAAGCACAGGTACGACTACTGACTCAGGAATTTGACTTAAGTCAAATGAAGGTTATGGAGTCGAGATTGGTTCAGGAAGTGGGTCCAAATCAAGACCTTGAAATTCTAAACCACATTCATTTTCCCACAACGGAATGTGACTTTGTAAGATAGGTGATTCAAGTTCAAGAATAACAGGTATGGGAACCAAACTGACTCTAAAATGTTGCTCAAGTTGGGTAACAAAACAGGAGTCAATATTGATTCAGAAATTTAAACTGGATCACAAATTTGAGAATCTAGGTCACATTCCTCATTAAGTTCAATTTCATAAAAATGAGAACTTTCACTGGTCAACCGTCCAAATCCAGAGAGCAACTTTGCTCTCTGGACGGTCGACCGCCCGTCGACCGTGCCTTGCTTACGGTCGACCGTCCGGTCGACCGCCCCCACCCGAAAGTGGGGGACTTGCAGTCAGTCGACCATGCGGTCGACCGGCTCAAGTACCAGGCCAACGTGCACAAGTTTGTGCACGTCGGTCGACCGGTCCGGTCGATCGACTCTGGGTCCGGTCGACCGCCAGAGCCTGGCAGAAGGCATTCTGGGTCAGAAAACTTGGTTTAAAATATCTTTAAAAATCCCATAAAACTTCTAAAATTCCACAAAAATAGTTTTAGCATAATACATTAATATATAAAATTGTGTGAAAAATTTCAACACAAATTTCAAACATTTTGAACCATTTTTGTGTTATGGAAAAATTACCGAAAACCAAAAACCTTATTTTTCAAAACTTGGATTTTTCATAAAAAATTCGTTTTGTCCAAAACTTATCCAAATACAAAAACATGATATTTAAACACTTTGAAGCATGTTGCATATGAATAGAAATCTAATATACAAACATATATATATTCATATTTTTGACTTTAAATACGAAAATATGTTTTGTTAAAATACCAAACACCAAAACTCATGAATAGGCATATCAAAATAAGTTTGTCTAGGAATTTTAGCATGCATGTATATAGAACACATCTAATATACATTTAAACCATTTAAACTTGTATTGATACTATCTATTCATGAAACCAATATCGGTTAAACCAAAAACCGAAAAAAACCGAATCCAAAACATGAAACGTGTGTGTGTTGTGAACTTGAGCATATCACACTATCTAGTCTTTACAAATGGATCTAAAATAAACAATAAACTAGGTACCGATGTCTTCTTGATGACTCCATCTTCAAGTCAACTCGATCCAAACCGTGATCCACCGAGCTTGACTCCAACGAGTGCTATATATGATCTTGATACTCGGGCTCTAGAATCACCAAGTGAAAGGCTTCAAAACTCCTTTGTTGAAGCTAATCACCAACTAATATCTTGATTAAAGATCTGAAACTAAACATCACAAGATTATTAGTAAACATAACTACATGAGTTAATCATCATCAAAACTAGAGTGGAAGGCCTCTGGGCCAACAATCTCCCCCTTTTGATGATGACAAAACTCATGGAGTTATATATGCATGGATTAAAGTTAAGCTTCAAAGAAGCTCCCCCTTAACTCATGCATTACAATAAATAAATAATATGCAATGAAAGCTCATAAACATGTATTCAAATACATGGAGATAAACACGCATAAACAAGCATGAAACACATCAAATTCTTTTTATTGCTATGCATGAACATAAATCCTTTTTTCAAAATATGCATATATACTGAAATACTTCTCCAATACTTCTCCCCCTTTTTGTCAATCATCAACAAAGGGGTTAAAGTAAAAACAAAATGTTCTCCCCTTTTTGTCAAAAGCAAAAATCAACAAAGGGGTGACAAAAAACAAATCAATAAAGGATATATGCGATATACATTCATGAAGAGGAAGACGCTAAGTTAACTTCCCTACATATATGCATTACATGAAGGAGGGATGACAAGCCCTAATTCACATAACGCATAATATGTAATGCATAAGAGGAGATGTGAAGCTCCCCCTACACACGCGTATCGCATAAAGAAGAGTTGTTCAGCTCCTCAATATAAGATACACTCAACATGAATCTATATGTAGAAGAGATGTTAAGTGATTGGTAGTGAAAAGTGCATTTTTATCATCATATTTACCATCACATTTTCATATTTATTCATTTAATTCTGCACATTTATTAATAATTTGTAATTTATTGTGTGCAGGCCTCGAATTCTTATTTTTATAATAAATAAAGCTTAAAGAGCCCAAAAGCCCAGATCCAAGCCCATATTTGAAGTCCAAGAGTCAAAGTGCAAATATCAGATTGTCAAAGTGCAAATATACAAGGGCTAAAGTTGCAATTATTGAAGATGAGGGAAGGATAGAATTCTACCCAACCCTAAACTCTTGCAGGATGAGCATAAAAGCCAAAGATGAGAAGGAAATTCGTTTAAAAGAGATTGGGAGAATACAAAATCTAGATAACTTGATTTCCAAGTTATATCCATATCCTAATATGAAGAGCCAGGATCATACTTCTAGAAGCAGGCGCCCACATGGACGGACCAGGTGAGGCCACGCGCCAAAGCGCGTGGCCAGATTCCACAAAAATGCCGCAAATCCGCGGCAAATTCGCGGCACTTTGATCTCATCTGGATACCAGATTTCGTGGGCTACTTCATCCGGGACTCTACTTCCTTCTGCATCTATAAATACCCCTGCAGTGCAACGTACAGAGTCATCCAGAGGCGAGCCAAGGGCCAAAAGCTAGGGTTTTAGGTTTTAGGTTAGATTTTCTTTCCTCTGTAAATTTCTATTTTCTTTTTGTAAAAACTGAGAGGAGATGATGTATTCATGGAGGAAGGGATCTACTTGTACTGATGGTGACAGTCGGTGTAAGTTCTATTTTTCCACCATTGTTTAATAATCAAATCGAGGTTTGCTTTTATTTTTGTATTGTTTTCTTCTTATTTAATCTTGTGTATCTCAGTATTTACTTCCTTCTATTTGTTCTCTAATGTCTTGCCCACCATGAGATCCAACTGCTTCGAGAATACCTAGCCGAAGAAGGAACCTTGACGGCCCATGGCGATGAACAGGTCTTCATAGCTTGTTTTTCATTTCGTAGAGTAGATTAAGAAGGCGGACGATCCCATAAGCCGTGCTTGTACGCCTTCCAAGAAAAGGTAAATCATCGCAACGGTTCAAACGGTAAGCAGACTAAATAGGTAAGTTTCTTTTCTTTTCTTTTCTTTTTGTAGATTAAATCCCAACTTCTCCATATTCTTTTCTACCACCCATTGTAAATACCACTTCCTTTCTAACTATTTAATAATAAAAAGATAATTTTTAGAGATAACTTTCTTAACGCTTCCATCGCAGTCCCTCCCTGAGGATCACGACCCGCATAGCCCTGCTACCGCGGATTAGAACTGAGACTTGAACATCTATTCTTACAATTAAAATATTCATTTTGTGTGCAGGAAAAATCAGTCAACAAATTGGCGCCGTTGCCGGGGAGGGACGGTAAGTTATTCTCTAATAAAAAATATTTTTTATTAACTAATTCTTTATTCTTTTCTGTTTGCAGGTTTGGAGAACAGAAAACAGAAACATAGCAGCAGCAGTGGACATATTGCTATTCTGTGCCTCTGCCCTCGAAGGCAGAGCATCAGAACCCACTGTTTTGCTGCGGATCCGCGGCCAGAGCCGCGGAAACGCGGCAACAGTGGTGAATTACTGATCCAATTTTTTGCAGGGTGCTTCAGATTAAAAATTCTGCTTTCTGCTCTGTTCTGATTTGTTCTGTGATATACCTGTAAATTGCTAATAATTCAACAGTAAATTATTGGTTGTTAAAATAAAATTTGATTAGACGTTTGCATATTAGGCACGTGTCTTTTCAATTATTTTTATTTACTGTTGAAGAGTGCTGGAGACGCAAGGTACGTACGCATTGCATGTAGAATAGGATTCATCTCTTGGTTGATTTTCTGCTTTGAGTGATTCTTATCTATTTATCTTGTACACTTGCACTAATTCATCTTAGGGCATAACCTATAAATAAGATAAGGTGGGGATTTCATCACCCTTCCTTAGCCCAAAAATCATATCCCGAGCACTCACTAACCAAAGCCTAACATAAAAATTAGTAGACGTTGGCCCTAGGGACATCTCGGACTCAATAGGAGATTATCCTAAGGAGGAAAAGTGCTGGAAGTTGACTCTTGCTAAATCAGTGTCTAGAAAGGGATTGAGGGCCGAAAGCCTGAAGATTGGTGGTTATTTAATTAAGGAACGTCTTTGACGGAAAACCTCCCACCACTCTTGCCCTGACCTGGCTGATTAACTTGTGGTCAAAGTCTGCACCCGACCTCCCGTGGACAGTCTAACCAGTTAGGAGTCGTCTAGGTCATAGGTCTACCCTAACTTAGGTTAGAATTTTTCTTTTTTTTTTTGTTGTTTATTTGTTTGTGTTGTTTGTGTTGGTGTGATATGGCATATAATAATAATTCCAATTTTAATCCATATTACACCCCTAACTATTATTCGGATATTACCAACCCGGCATACCCTAACTTTGACCAATCTAGTGTGCCGGAATGGTCTTATCCGAATGAATATAACCCACACCCTCCATCTTATGACTATAATTTTCATAATAATTTCAACTCTTCACAGAGTTCATGGGGTTTCGAGTCCCCGAGTCTAATGCTCAACCTAATTGTCCTTCATATCCATCTAGTCCACATTTTTCCCAAGATTCATACTCAGATCCACCCATTCAGAATAGAAATCCATCTATCTTGAAAATGATGAGTAGAAATGAGTCCAAGCAAAAATCACCATCAATTTTAGACATGATGATACGTGAGTCCACCGACTCACAACTTTATCACGACTACCCTTCCTATTTTCAAGTCCAATCAGAACAAGAAGCACCTATCGACTATGAAGGGATGCTAGCTGCCATGACCGAGGCTAAATTAGCCCGTGATCATGACATAGATTTGATGGTTCAATGTTTACGTTCTCACCGTCCGGCTGATTCTGATATCGCTGACCACTCTTTTAAAGCCGACGAACCAAGTTGCTTTGGACAACAAGATTCTATTTCAGTGCCATCATCTGAACTTGCCGAAACTCCAATTCTTGATAATTTGGCAAGTTTTTCCTTTCCTGAAATAGAACTTGAGCATGAATATGATCATGATCTCCCACTTGATGATTCAATTTTATTTCCTGATCCAATAATGACTCCAGTGTCTCCACCTGATTTCACTTCTCCCGAGTCAACATTGGATCCTATTCCAATTCATTATGAAATTGAATCACCCATTTTAGATGATCATATTGAACTTGACCTAGATTCTCACAATCTCTTTACTTCTGAAACTGATTGTACAATTCTGACGGAAGATGTTGACCTTAGTTTTGAAGAATTGTATGGCGATGAGCTAGAATTCCTTAATATTGGAAGTAAAGAGATATCACCCATATTAGGTCACATTCCATTGTGGGAAGAAGATTGTGGACTTGAGTTTCAATTTCTTGACTTGGACCCACTTCTTAAACCATGCCCGACTCCTGAGCCCTTACTTGATTTGAGCATTTTCCCCGAGTCGGTATTCGTTCCCGCACCTATATTGTCCAAGTCAATAATTCCATCTTTTCATACTCCATTTGGGACAAGGAGGTTGAGACAATTAACTCTAAAATTTATTATGAAATTTGGAATTTGATGGGGTGGAAATACTAAAAATGATTATATATATATATATTTTAGTGGGTTATGTAAGGAAAATTTCTGGTGGGTTCCACCAAATTATTTGTTATCTTGATTGGGCCGCATTTCGTGGACCAATTAGACCACCACCGGAACCACCCCCTAAGGTAATTTTCTGCCTTCCCTTGTTCTGTTTCATGCATATATGCATTCATTCATACATTGAGGACAATGCATGAGATAAGTGTGGGGGTGGGCTTTACTAACATACTAACATAGGTAGAAACTAACAAAAATTTGCTTAAAAAAAAAAAATCTGAAAAAAATTTTAAAAAAAAATGTTAAAAAAAGGAAATATTTTGACTTATTTTTTTTGAAAGAAATCTAAGTTAGTTTTAAGGATTAGGAAAATCATGATTAGGATTTCTAAAAACTTGGTCAAAATAAATAAATTGTTTAAATTTTAGGTATAGGAGGAGAAAGTGAATAATTAATTAGTCTTGATTTTTACCTTAATGAAGTATGCATACCAAATGCATATCTAGGATTCTAAGACAAAGACCTTGTGCCTCATAAAAAAAAGAAAAAAGAAAAAAAAAGGGGGGGAAAAATTCACCAATTAAGCTGATACATGTGCCTCAAGAAGCATAAGTATTCATGCCTAAAGGTGAGTAAATAAAATAAAGTCCTTGGTTTTGGGGTCTAGTTCACTCGAATTTGAGTCCGCGGGGTGTTTTCTCACCTGGTGCCCTAAAGCCAACCGGTTTGGGAATCATCGACTTTAAGTTCGCTACATGGGTGGATTAGAAAGCCTAATAAAACTAAGATATGAGATATGTATTAACACATCTAAGAGTCAATTAGTTAGGTATGAGGGCCTCAAGAAGCCTTGATGCTTACACGAAAGAAAATTAGATGAGTTATACATATTAAAAAAAAAAAAGGAAGAGAAAAAAATTAAAGAGGCATGAGAGTCCAAGTTAAGGAATTCCTAGCCAAGTTACAAGGATGCATATGATTTTTGGTAACGAAAAAGACTATATTAGAAGTTCAATTTTGACCCTTACCTAAAAGGAAAACAATTTACTTTATAAAGACTAAAGTTTAAAGAATGAATAAAAATGAGGATCCTAAAACTTATAGACTACTTAGTCTCTTCAATAATAATTCAAATATTTTCTTTTTATGGATTTTGTGGGTGCAATCCGCTGAAAACCCTCACGAGACAACACTCGTCCTCTAGGGTAACCTAGGGGTTTAACGGCTTGTTGCACGTGCTAAGTGCAATCGTGATTCCTACGAAAGTGAGTTAGGTTAGATTAACTTTTCATTTCTTTTTCTTTTTCTTTGTTTTTACTCGAGGACGAGCAAAAAGATAAGTGTGGGGGTGTGATTGGTAGTGAAAAGTGCATTTTTATCATCATATTTACCATCACATTTTCATATTTATTCATTTAATTCTGCACATTTATTAATAATTTGTAATTTATTGTGTGCAGGCCTCGAATTCTTATTTTATAATAAATAAAGCTTAAAAAGCCCAAAAGCCCAGATCCAAGCCCATATTTGAAGCCCAAGAGTCAAAGTGCAAATATCAGATTATCAAAGTGCAAATATACAAGGGCTAAAGTTGCAATTATTGAAGATGAGGGAAGGATAGAATTCTACCCAACCCTAAACTCTTGCAGGATGAGCATAAAAGCCAAAGATGAGAAGGAAATTCGTTTAAAAGAGATTGGGAGAATACAAAATCTAGATAACTTGATTTTCAAGTTATATCCATATCCCAATATGAAGAGCCAGGATCATACTTCTAGAAGCAGGCGCCCACATGGACGGACCAGGTGAGGCCACGCGCCAAAGCGCGTGGCCAGATTCCACAAAAATGCCGCAAATCCGCGGCAAATCCGCGGCACTTTGATCTCATCTGGATACCAGATTTCGTGGGCTACTTCATCCGGGACTCTACTTCCTTCTGCACCTATAAATACCCCCTGCAGTGCAACGTACAGAGTCGTCCAGAGGCGAGCCAAGGGCCAAAAGCTAGGGTTTTAGGTTTTAGGTTAGATTTTCTTTCCTCTGTAAATTTCTATTTTCTTTTTGTAAAAACTGAGAGGAGATGATGTATTCATGGAGGAAGGGATCTACTTGTACTGATGGTGACAGTCGGTGTAAGTTCTATTTTTCCACCATTGTTTAATAATCAAATCGAGGTTTGCTTTATTTTTGTATTGTTTTCTTCTTATTTAATCTTGTGTATCTCAGTATTTACTTCCTTCTATTTGTTCTCTAATGTCTTGCCCACCATGAGATCCAACTGCTTCGAGAATACCTAGCCGAAGAAGGAACCTTGACGGCCCATGGCGATGAACAGGTCTTCATAGCTTGTTTTTCATTTCGTAGAGTAGATTAAGAAGGCGGACGATCCCATAAGCCGTGCTTGTACGCCTTCCAAGAAAAGGTAAATCATCGCAACGGTTCAAACGGTAAGCAGACTAAATAGGTAAGTTTCTTTTCTTTTCTTTTCTTTTTGTAGATTAAATCCCAACTTCTCCATATTCTTTTCTACCACCCATTGTAAATACCACTTCCTTTCTAACTATTTAATAATAAAAAGATAATTTTTAGAGATAACTTTCTTAACGCTTCCATCGCAGTCCCTCCCTGAGGATCACGACCCGCATAGCCCTGCTACCGCGGATTAGAACTGAGACTTGCACATCTATTCTTACAATTAAAATATTCATTTTTGTGTGCAGGAAAAATCAGTCAACATTAAGCTCCCCTTGCATATAGGCAATACAAATCATAACATTTTATGATACCATTTGAAAGAAGAAAATATATCTTTCACTACATTATACCAAATGAAAGTAAACTTATAACATCTTGATACCAATTATAAGGTATTTTTCTTTATAAGCATATGATACCAAAATAAAAATCAATATTAATTTTTCAATCATTTTTCATCATAAAGTATGGGAGTGGAATACAAAACCAATGGTAAACAAGATACCAATTGAAAGATGAATACGAGTTTTCTCCCCCTTTATGAGATACTAAATAAAACGATGCATAAGCTTGTATTAGTATACTAATTGAAAACTAATCAATTAAAACATGATAGTCATTAAAAATCAAGCTTATCATAATCAAAATTTGTACTTAAAGATATATAGTAAGCACAAATAAAACATATATATGTATGAAAAATAAGATACCAATCGAAATTGATACTATTTGAAGTCTAAGCATACATACATAAAAAATATATGAGTATACAAAAAAAAATGTCAATATTGATACCATTGAAAAGATCCAATGATACCAATTGAAACAATAATAATATCAAGTGTATAACTCATAATCCTTTCCACCCATTTCATGCTCATGTTTAAAAAGATTTTCAATATTAAGCATACAAGGCATGATCGCCCAACCAACCGCCCTTATAAGGAAGGGGTTTTCAAAAATAGATTTGAAAAATATAGTTTGTTTGAAAACTCTACTATAACGAAGAATATCGCAACTAGTTTTATGGAAAAACTTGTAAACTAGTACGAAATCCTTCAAGTAAGGAATAAAACAAAATTATATTTCATGAAAAACATGTAGATCACATGATCATCAAACACTCAAAATCTATATAGCTCATATGATACTCATGAAAACAAAATCATAAGAAAATAATAAGTGAGGTGAGTGAATAAGATATATGTGAAACACATTATCATGAAAATATGCAATCAAGCTCAATTGAAATTCCTTTAAAACATGAAAACATGAAAATAGTCAAAACTAAATTTTCATTAAAACAATTTTTACTTTAAGACATATGTATGTTTTGACAAAACAAGAGGTATACATACATCTCCCTAAACACAATTGAGTCCATAATAAAGATTTGCATGTAAAGCAAATGACTCAAGGGGTATACATGTATATCTTAAGGTTTGGCAAAATAGACATATACATGAAGTGAAAACACATGATAAAATAGGAATACAAGTCAAATGCATGAATCATCAAAACTAGATTATACTAGCATATCTAATGAGTACAAATGAGCGTTCAAGCACAAACATCTAATGATTTATTTGTGGCCCACTATATGTACAAGTATAAATCATAATTTTAATGAAAACTAACATCCAAACGAGTAATCAAAACATGAAACATAAAACGATACATAAATCAACATGATAAACATAAATACGATCATTATGTAAATCCACATGCTATTAGACCTATGATATACATAATAGCTAAACAATGGTGAGAACACAACATATGGGTCCATATAAACATGGGTGATCTCAAATGCTATATATGCATGTCAATGATCTAATAATCATGGCATTTAATATAATAATCTACAAACATGAAGCATCAAAACAAAAATCACAAACATCCATATGATCATTATGTATATGCATATGCATTAGATTTAGGATATACATATTAGTTTAAAACAAAGTGAGAACACAAAGATATAAGTCCATATTAAACATGGGTGTCTCAAATAACTAAACATGTATATCACTAATCTAATAAACATGGCATAAGCATAATGAACAATAAAACAAGATATGCTATAAATCAAGGACATGAAAAGCATGCAAATATAAACGGGAGTTAGAGATCGATACCAAAACCGATGAAGGTGAAAGTTCACCTAGAGGGGGGGTGAATAGGTGATGGCTAATCTAATGGTCACTTAATGCCAATTAATGCGGAAGCAAAACTATTATGACCTAAACAAACTATTTAAACTAAACACCACGTATAACACAAGAGTGTTGCCGAATTCCCCGTGAAGGGCTCTGGACAAACTCCTCTAGATTCCCCTTGAATGGGTTGAGGTGCCGCGTTGGCTCTCTTGGTTGAATACAAGTGTTAGCAAACAATCCCAAGCAAGTATATCAATTAAGCACACAAGTATATCATGCATATAAGGATAAGCACAATAAAAGCATGCAAGATATAAACAAGAGACAAAGAGAGAGAGAGTGAGCAATCGCAAACACAAGGGATTTGTTTCGAGGTTCGAGCATACTTGCTTTACATCCCCGCCTTCGACACACGAAGGATTTCCACTATACTCGATCTCAATGGATCACCCGGTGCCGCAACACCTACAAGCTCTCGGACTCTCTAGCCCGTACACACCGCAAGCCCCACAAGCTCGCCGAGGCCGCACCTCAAACAACAAGTTCGCACCCGAACTCGAAACACCGCGGACACACACGTCCGCCTCCTCAAAGAACAAAGTAGAACTTTGGTGATCACAACACTTTGATCACCTAAAAGCACTCTCACTACAACACTCCTATAGAATGAATATGTCAATAGATGCTCAAGTGTTTGTGTGAGAAAACAAGGAAGAGAATGGTGGAGGAAAACTCAAAGAATCACTTTAAACACTCTTGATAAACTCCCTTTTGATTGGAAGAATTAGCTCTCAAATTTGTGGAGAAAAACCTCTGAAAAGAGTAGGAAAAACTGGCTCTAAAACTTCTCCAAAATCTTGTAGAAAACAATGACCAAACCCCCAAATTTATAGGCTGTCAAAAACTAGCCGTTGGGGTCTGTCAGACCTGTCGGTCGACTGCCAACGGTCAAGAATCCGACCGTTGGAGCCTTCGGTCGACCGCCTGGTCGACCCAAAAGAACAGAGAGCACTGCTCTCAGTTCCAGTCGACTGGGTCGGCAGACCGGCCATCTGCCAGGTCAAGGCGTGCACGTCGTGCACGTCGGTCGACCGAGCCGGTCGGCCGACTTCAGCCCTAGTCGACTTGGTCGGTCGACTAGTCGACTTGCTGAAGCCTGAAACTGAAAAACTCGGATTTAAAACTTGGTCTTTTTGGCTCACATAAAATCCCATAAAATACTTAAAAATCTACAAAAATAGTTTTACCAATATACTTTGATAAACAAACATGCTTGCACAAAATCAAGGCATGTTATAAAAGATTGGACTATTTTTGTAAGCAGGAAAATATTGGTCCAAATGAAAACTTGTATTTTTCTAAAACTTATTTTCCAAAATTCTTCATGAAACAAAAACAAGATATTTTGAATTCATTAAAGCATAGTGTGTATGGATATGATCCACTACATAAATAAGATATCTATGTTTTTAACATTTAACTCTAAAAATGATTTTGGTTAAAACATATACATAAGGAATACCAAAAACCAAAGTCGTATTTTTCTAAAATGAAAGTCCATTCTAAACTGAAAAATTCTTTTATGAAAAGACAACTAAATCAAGAGTGTGTGTGTGTGATATGTACTTGAGCAATCCACCAACTACTCTATCCTTTACATTTTATCTAAAAACAAAAATCTTATACCTAGACACAAGTCTTGATCTTGAAGTCTTCCCTTGAAGTCTTCTCATCATCTTGACTTGGTCCAAATGCAATCCAACGAGCTCGACTCCTCTTGAGTACTTGATGTGATCTTGATGCATAGGCTCGTGAATCAACCCGGTGTAAGCTCCAAAACTTGACTTTAATCCTTTATTGAAGCTCCACAACTACTAAGATCTTGATAACAAATCTGTCACTAATTAAACACAATATCATTAGTAAACATAACTACATGAGTTGATCATCATCAAAACTAGAATGATGGGCCTTTGGACCAACAATCTCCCCCTTTTTGATGATGACAAAACTCATGAAGTTATATATGCATGGATTAAAGTAAAGTTTCAAAGAAGCTCCCCCTTAACTCATGCATACCACATAAACAAATAACTATGCAATGAGGCACATAAACATGTATGCAAATGTAGGAGTAAACATGCTAATCAAGCATAAAACAAAATCACAAAATCTTTTTCTCCTCTTTGCACAACAAAAAATATATGCATAAACATAAGTCCTTTAACATGCATATAAATCTCAAATTCTTCTCCCCCTTTTTGTCAATCATCAACAAAGGGGTAAAAACACAATCAACAAATTTTTCTCCCCTTTTTGTCATAAACAAAGAAACCAATAAAAGGGGTCAAATCAAACATATCAATAAAAGGTTATATGCGATATACATTCATGAAGAGGAAGACGGTTAAGTAACTTCCCTACACATATACATTATATGAAAGAGGGATGACAAGCCCTAATTCACATAACGTATAATATGTAATGCATAAGAGGAGATGTGAAGCTCCCCCTACACACGTGTACCACATAAAGAAGAGATTGTCAAGCTCTTCAATACACAATACACTCAACATGAATCTATATGTAGAAGAGATGTTAAGCTCTCCTTGCATATAGGCAATACAACTCAAATTTTTTTTTTAATTTTTCTTAGAAATTTTTTTAATTTTTTTTATATTTTTTTTAAAAAAAAGGTATCAGAGCTTTTGTAAAACAAACAAATTTTAAGATACCAAAATGAAAATAATCATTATTGTAAATCATATTGAAACCAATTGAAATTTAACAAATATGAAGTTGAAACATATTGATACCAATAGTAAACATAATGATCAAAAATATACCAATATACATTGATACATACATATATAAGAAAACAAAATATGAGTATATACAAAAAATTATCAATTTAGATACCAATTGAAAAGATCCAATGATACCAATTGAAAATGACAATGTAAAACATGTATATGACTCATAACTTATACCTCCCAACCAAGTTCAAGATTAAAATGTTTTTCACATAAAGCATACATGAACATGATCTCCCATCCATCTTCCCCATTAAGGGTAGAGTTTTCAAAATATATTTGAGAATATTTTAGCATGAAAATCACTACCAAATGAAGAACAATAACTAGTTAAAATAATTTTTGAAAAACTAGTTAAAGATCCTTCAAAACATGAAATCAAAGCATATGTATTTCATGAATCATACCAAATACAAGAATTGACACTCGATCTATGAAGCTCAAAAATATGTTCATGAATCAAAGTCATGACAAAAGAAATAAAGTGTGAGTGTTCAAAAGTCATGTAAATAGCATTTTCATGAGAATAGACATTGAAGCTCAAAAAGTGTGAGTATCATTTTTTTTTATTTTTATCAAACAAACATGAAAATTCATTTTTCATTAAAACAAAACACACTTCTAGGTATATGTATGATTTATCCAATCCTAACAATACACATACATATCCCAAACATAAAAGAGTCTATTAATAGTGTTTGCATTAAAGCAAGAGACTCACGGGTATACATGTATATTTATTAGATTTGAATTAAAAATACATATACATGAAGTAAAATCATAAAAATTGGCAAGGCATGTATAAATGAGAATCATCAAAACTAGGCTATACATATGCATATAGTGGGTACAAATGAGCATGAAGTGCAATCATATATAAAACAAATGTAACTCACTATTTGTACATGTATAATACAAGTTTTGATGAAAACTACATCTAAGCATGTTTTTACCATATGAAGCACATAAAACAAATAAAACATGAACATGCTAAAAATCTCATGAATGAACAAGCATGAACATAAATAAAATGGGAGTTTAGAGATTGTTACCAACTCCAAAGCTCCAAGCATGGTGGTCTTTCCCACCAAAACTCCCTTGATAGCGGTGCTCCAAATATGTGTTTTTTTAGTTCAAGTGCAACCACCATCAAGGCACCAAATCTCTCACGTTTTGAGAGATCCCTCACCTACATCAAATACACAAGGTGGGGGTTTTGGTACCCATATTTTCTTGGGTCCTTTGGGGTTAGTCTTGTAAGGAACCCAAAAATTTTTATTATTAGCAAAATTAAAATGATGCAACTTGTCATAACAAAATTTTGCTAAATGGCCTTTGCGGCCACAATGTGTACATGTGTACACCTTAGTATGCTTATGTGTAGGAGTGTGATCATGACGTGCAACATAAGCATATGTATGATGATGTTGTGCATGAATGTGTGGAGTTTGTTTCTTTGAAAACATTGACTCCAACCTAGTATGGTTAAATGCACAAGAGTTCAAAGTTGAACTCAAATAATCCATTTTATTTGTCAATTCTTTAATCTCATTAGTGGTGGCATGTAAAGCATGATGAGATAAAGAATCATTTTTCTTTTTCTTTTTAGAAACAAAATCTTTTTCTTTTTCACAAAATTTTCTTTTTAAAGACTTATTTTCTTGAAAAATAACTTCTCTTTGTTTTTCCACCAATCAATTTTATCCTTCAAAATAGTGTTCCCTTCACACAAATCATTTAATTTAGACATAAGGGAAACATTTTCATTTTTCAAAACATTATTTTCTTTTTCTAAGCATGCAATCTTAGATTTAAATGAATCTTATTCTATATGCATGCAATCAAATTTCTTTTTCAAATTTTTATTATCTTTCTTAATCATGTCATATTTTTTAAGTAATAATTGACAAAATGTAGAAAGCTCTTCATATGACATGTTAACATCCTCATCCTCGGATTCGGTAGTTACCTCAAGGGGTTATCCCGTTGGATCATGTAGCACACATTGGAAGGGTCGCTTCCAACATCCGAGTCGCTCCCCGCATAGTATTGATCATTTTCGCCAAGGGAGATCAAAGTGTTCCAAACTACAAAAGCCAAATCAAGATTAGCAACCCTAAATAAATAATCATCATTTAGGGTAGATCTTAAAGCATGTAGGGCTTTTGTATTAGCCTCAAAATTTTTGCCATTTAAACAATATGCATTTTTAGTAGTGGCAAGATAAACATGAATACCTAAGGCTTTGAGGTACAAGGACATCTTCACCTTCCATATATGGATGTTAAGAATGTCAAACATGGGTGGTGACATGAAGTCCATGGTGTGTGTACAAAATATTGTGATTAGCCTAAAAATGAGGATCTTTAACTCTAGGTTGTTAGACCCAATTCAGAGCACTTGGCTCTGATACCAATTGAAAGTTCACCTAGAGGGGGGGTGAATAGGTGATGGCTAATCTAATAGTCACTTAATGCCAATTAATGCGGAAGCAAAAACTATTATGACCTAAACAAACTATTTAAACTAAACACCACGTATAACACAAGAGTGTTGCCGAATTCCCCGTGAAGGGCTCTGGACAAACTCCTCTAGATTCCCCTTGAATGGGTTGAGGTGCCGCGTTGGCTCTCTTGGTTGAATACAAGTGTTAGCAAACAATCCCAAGCAAGTATATCAATTAAGCACACAAGTATATCATGCATATAAGGATAAGCACAATAAAAGCATGCAAGATATAAACAAGAGACAAAGAGAGAGAGAGAGAGAGAGAGAGAGCAATCGCAAACACAAGGGATTTGTTTCGAGGTTCGAGCACACTTGCTCTACATCCCCGCCTTCGACACACGAAGTATTTCCACTATACTCAATCCCAATGGATCACCCGGTGCCGCAACACCTACAAGCTCTCGGACTCTCTAGCCCGTACACACCGCAAGCCCCACAAGCTCGCCGAGGCCGCACCTCAAACAACAAGTTCGCACCCGAACTCGAAACACCGCGGACACACACGTCCGCCTCCTCAAAGAACAAAGTAGAACTTTGGTGATCACAACACTTTGATCACCTAAAAGCACTCTCACTACAACACTCCTATAGAATGAATATGTCAATGGATGCTCAAGTGTTTGTGTGAGAAAAATAAGGAAGAGAATGGTGGAGGAAAACTCAAAGAATCACTTTAAACACTCTTGATAAACTCCCCTTTTGATTGGAAGAATTAGCTCTCAAATTTGTGGAGAAAAACCTCTGAAAAGAGTAGGAAAAACTGGCTCTAAAACTTCTCCAAAATCTTGTAGAAAACAATGACCAAACCCCCAAATTTATAGGTTGTCAAAAACTAGCCGTTGGGTCTGTCAGACCTGTCGGTGGACCGCCCGGTCGACCGCCAACGGTCAAGAATCCGACCGTTGGAGCCTTCGGTCGACCGCCCGGTTGACCCAAAAGAACAGAGAGCACTGCTCTCAGTTCCGGTCGACTGGGTCGGCAGACAGGCCATCTGCCAGGTCAAGGCGTGCACGTCGTGCACGTCGGTCGACTGAGCCGGTCGGCCGACTTCAGCCCTCGTCGACTTGGTCGGTCGACTAGTCGACTTGCTGAAGCATGAAACTGAAAAACTGGGATTTAAAACTTGGTCTTTTTGGCTCACATAAAATCCCATAAAATACTTAAAAATCTAGAAAAATAGTTTTACCAATATACTTTGATAAACAAACATGCTTGCACAAAATCAAGGCATGTTATAAAAGATTGGACTATTTTTGTAAGTAGGAAATATTGGCTCAAATGAAAACTTATATTATTCTAAAACTTATTTTCCAAACTTCTTCATGAAACAAAAACAAGATATTTTGAATTCATTAAAGCATAGTGTGTATGGATATGATCCACTACACAAATAAGATATCTATGTTTTTGACATTTAGCTCTAAAAATGGTTTTGGTTAAAACATATACATAAGGAATACCAAAAACCTAAGTCGTATTTTTCCAAAATGAAAGTCTTTTCTAAACTGAAAAATTCTTTTATGAAAAGACAACTAAATTAAGAGTGTGTGTGTGATATATACTTGAGCAATCCACCAACTACTCTATCCTTTACATTTTATCTAAAAACAAAAATCTTATACCTAGACACAAGTCTTGATCTTGAAGTCTTCCCTTGAAGTCTTCTCATCATCTTGACTTGGTCCAAATGCAATCCAACGAGCTCGACTCCTCTTGAGTACTTGATGTGATCTTGATGCATAGGCTCGTGAATCAACCCGGTGTAAGCTCCAAAACTTGACTTTAAATCCTTTGTTGAAGCTCCATACCTACTAAGATCATGATAACAAATCTGTCACTAATTAAACACAAGATCATTAGTAAACATAACTACATGAGTTGATCATCATCAAAACTAGAATGATGGGCCTTTGGGCCAACAGAAGGCACCTCTCTTGCTCTGCAAACCAAGGTGGTCCTCCCACCAAACTCCCCTTGAAAGTGATGCGTCCAAATAATCCTCTTTAAGCTCGGAACGCATCCACCTCAAGGCACCATCGCTCTCACATCATGCGAGAGCCCACACCTACATCAAATACAATAGGGGTGGTCTTTGGTACCCATACTCTTTTGGGTCCATGGGGGTTAGTTCCTTTCCTAACCCAAACAAATTTATTTGCTAAATTTACATCATGAATACGATCATAGCAAAACTTAGCAAGGTGGCCCTTACGTCCACAATGTGTACAAGTGTATACATGAGCACACATAGTGTTATGGTTGTGACCGTGAGAAGCATGTGTATGCCGTGGATGGTGTGCATGCATAGATGGAACTTGTTTCTTTCGAAACAAAGATTCCAAACGTGTATGACTCAAAACACAATGGCTCAAAGTGGAGCCCAAACAATCCATATTCTTCTTTAAAGCATTTATATCATTTTTAATTAAAGAAGAAGTGTGGCATGCAATAGGTGAGCTAGGTGAACCTACACTAGCATGGCAAACATGTGAATCCATATTATTTTTTAAAGATTCATTTTTCTTTAAACAAATTTCTAAATCCTTGGAAATAGAAGCAATTTTCATTTTTAAAGAATTATTTTCTTTTAAAACAAAATTAACTTTTGAAGACAAGTTTTCATTTTTCTTTAAAATTATTTCACAATCATTTTTATGTTTCAAAAATTCATTTTCTTTTAAGACAAGATCAAGTCTAGATTTCATTGAATCCCTTTCATTAGAAATTTCCACTTTATCTTACAAAACCAAATCAAGTCTTGAACATAAATCCTTATTTTCTTTATTAAGTTCAAAACTCTTCTTTTCAAAAGATTATATTTTCCAATAACTTTTCACATACAATTGAGAGTTCTTCATTCAAGGCATTGGCATCAATATTCTCATCACATGAAGAACTAGCATCATCATCACTATCTAACTGAGTTTCCGAGTATACCTCAAGGGAGTAATTCCCTTGGACCATAAAGCATTGTGGCTCGGATTCTCCACTAGATTTATCCTCCATGATGTTGGGCGTTTGTAGCTCGGAGGAAGTCCCACACTGAAAAGGCGGAATCATAGTTAGAAACAAGCATAAGATAATCTTTGTTAAGCATCCTTCTAATAACCTCAAGGGCAAGTGCATTGGCCTCTATATGCTTGCTATCATTAGAGTAGGATTTCTTGGTAATAGCAAGGTAAACATGCAAGCCTAGGGTTTTTAGGTACATGGACATCCTAAATTTCCACGTGTCAATGTTGAAAACATTAAACATGGGAGGTGACAAGCAATCCATGAGTGTGTGCAAACAATATATGTGCAAAATGCAAATGATAGATTAGCTAGCCAAGATCACACTCCTAGGTGGTTAAACCAAATATCAGGAGCGTAGGCTCTGATACCAATTGAAAGTACACTTAGAGGGGGGTGAATAGGTGTACCGCTAATCTAATGAACTAAATGCGGAAATTAAAATTAATAGCTACAACACTTAGTGCAACCAACGAGTGTAGCCGAATTCCCCGTGAAGGGCTCTGGACTAACTCCTCTTGATTCCTCTGAATAAGAGTTGAGGCGCTATATGAAGCTCTCGTGGTTAAGCACAAGTGAGGCACACAAACACACAAGCATGTATATGATATGACAAAGTAAAGCAATGCACAAATAAGAGAGAGAGAGAGAGAGTTTAGAGTCAATGGATCAAACGCAAACAACAAGATGTGTTTTGAGGTTCGAGCACCGAGCTCTACGTCCCCGCCTTCACCGAGAAGGATTTTCAATCTACTAGGAGTACCGAACTCCTCTCTCAACCAATACAACCTTCACCGAGGCAATACAAGGGGTCTACCGAAGACTGGAGTACCGAACTCCACCAATCCAACCAATACAACCTCCACCGAGGCAACACAAATACCACCTCACACAAGAGGGGTAGGCCCTTAGCCAAACAACCACAATCTCAACCTCTACCAAAGAGGGAGCTAACCACAACCCAAATCAACCTCTACCAAAGAGGGATACTACAAGTAAAGGGTTTACAACTTGGTGGTTTCCTCAACCACAAATAATTTTTCCACAAATAAATAATCCTATAGAATAGGATAGAAGATATAGCTCAAGTGTGAAAAACAAAGTGTTTTGATCAAAGAAAATCTCTTGGGAAAAATACCAAATAGATATAGAATTTTAGACCAAATAACTAATTCCCAAAACCCTATTTTCTTTGAAAATAACAAACACTTTAAAAACAAATAAAGAATAGCAATTTGAACCAAAACTTTTTACTTAAAACACTAGAAGAGATGTGAAATTTTTGGCTCTCAAAATCTTGGAGAAAAACTCAAAAAATGGGGTATATAAAGCCCCAATCCAAAACTAGCCGTTAGGCTGATCTGTCAGCCTTGACGGCTGGCGGTCGACCGGCCCGGTCGATCGCCAATGGTCAAAAATTTGACCGTTGGAGCATCGATCGACCGCCCGGTCGACCACAAAATTCCAGAGAGCAACTTTGCTCTCTGGACGGTCGACCGCCCGGTCGACCGCCCCACCCGAGAGTGGGGGACTTGCAGTTGGTCGACCGTGCGGTCGACCGGCTCAAGTACCAGGCCAACGTGCACAAGTTTGTGCACGTCAGTATACCGGTCCGGTCGACTGACTCTAGGTCCGGTCGACCGTCCCGGTCGACCGCTAGAGCCTGGCAGAAGGCATTCTGGGTCAGAAAAACTTGGTTTAAAATATCTTTAAAAATCCCATAAAACTTCTAAAATTTCACAAAAATAGTTTTAGCATAATACATTGATATATAAACTTGTGTTAAAAATTTCAACACAAATTTCAAACATTTTGAACCATTTTTGTGTTATGGAAAAATTACTGAAAACCAAAACCGTATTTTTCAAAACTTGGATTTTTCAAATGAAAATTCGTTTTGTCCAAAACTTATCCAAATACAAAAACATGATATTTAAACACTTTGAAGCATGTTGCATATGAATAGAAATCCAATATATAAGAAACATATATATATATATATATATATATATATATATATATATATATATATATATATATATATATATATATATATATATATATATATATATATATATATATATATATATTCATGTTTTTGACTTTAAATACGAAAATATGTTTTGTTAAAATACCAAAACACCAAAACTCATGAATAGGCATATCAAAATAAGTTTGTCTAGGAAATTTAGCATGCATGTATATAGAACACATCTTATATACATTTAAACCATTTAAACTTGTATTGATACTATCTATTCATGAAAACCAATATCGGTTTAAACCAAAAACCGAAAAACCGAATCCAAAACATGAAACATGTGTGTGTTGTGAACTTGAGCATATCACACTATCTAGTCTTTACAAATGGATCTAAAACAAACAATAAACTAGGTACGGATGTCTTCTTGATGAACTCCATCTTCAAGTCGACTCGATCCAAACCGTGATCCACCGAGCTTGACTCCAACGAGTGCTATATATGATCTTGATGCTCGGGCTCTGGAATCACCAAGTGAAAGACTTCAAAACTCCTTTGTTGAAGCTAATCACCAACTAATATCTTGATTAAAGATCTGAAACTAAACATCACAAGATTATTAGTAAACATAACTACATGAGTTAATCATCATCAAAACTAGAGTGGAAGGCCTCTGGGCCAACAGCGAGAAGGGAGTCTTATCAGGCGGCAGTCCAATCGTCTAACCGATCGCATTGCCAAAGGGATAAAGTGATCGCGCACTGATCAGATTCCTACCGGCACACTTCCCCAGAAATCTCAGAGGAGATCTACTTGTAATTTTCTTTTTTTTAAAAAGAAAGAAGTACTTGTAATTTCGCTCCTCGACACTTTTTTGTAAGTTTTCCCCTTTGTAAAATTAATGGAAACTAAGATGGCGACTCCGCTGGGGAGTTATTTCTCCACTTCTGAGAATCAAGTGTCGCAATGCGACGATCAGACCTTTGGGTCTATTGCTGAGACGCCGATCATTTACTCTGGCCAAGAGAAGTTCAAACATCTTCTTCCTGGGGGTAGCAAAAGTCCCCTACGTATGCGCGAGAACGAGGAGGTCGGTGTAACTAGAGCCCCTCTGGCTAATTCTTCGAAGCAAGTCTCTGTTGAGACAGACAAGGCTCTCTGTAAGCCTATTACGATCTTCTGGCGCAACAAGGAGACGGTGTCGCAATGCAACGGTCAGAATCCTGAGCCCGTTACTTTCGAAAACTTGGTCGTTCATTTCGACCAAGGAAAATTCGAGGAACTCCTCTCTGGAGGTAGTCCAATGCTCCACGCACGGAAGCATAGAAACGTCTCGATGGCCAAGGTTTCAGAGCGAAAACCAGCCCTAGCTGGGCAAGCAGCCGAACGGACCTCCTCCTAACTCCTCTCAGCCTCGCGCGTGGTTAGCCAGGTTCCCTTTGAACCTAAGTCTCCTCTTCCAAAACAGATATGGAGGCCAAAATAGAAAGCCCCGTGTGAAACTTCAGGCGTAGCTACGCCACAGGTTCGCCTGTCACGCGAAGATAAAGATAAAATGCCTGCCTGCTTCGCTGAGGCCATTAGCCGCGGGGCTAGAACGACGACTATGCCTTCGCCTCATTCAGGAGCAGTGACTCCCCGCGCCAACCTCGTTCTTCCGAGCGAAGTTACTGATAGCACTTATATAAACCAAGTGCATCAAGTACATCCGTGAAATCTATAGAAAGATCCGTTTTAGTGGTTCCTCCATCCAAAGAGGGTCAATTACTAATAATATTCGGTAAAGTCCAACTGCAAAGGTCTACAGCCGCGGATTCAAGTTCAGACTCAGATACCCCACAAATTTTCCATTATGCACGATCAGCGCAGCACATGATGAAGAAAATGGGATACAACCTGTGGTATGGGAAGGGCTTGAATTTCGAAAAAGGAAGACGTGGTTTTCTGCGCAACTTTGTGCCAAGAGGGAAACCGGCAAATTACTATGATAACACACGCAGAGGGTTAGGATACGTTATACCTACACCACCAGCAACGGTTCAGTCTAAAGATGATAAACCGATCCCATCACACTCTGCCTCTTTCTCCGAATGGAACTCAGATGTCAGTGTGGGAATGATATCCCAGAACTCACCGTTAATATGACTTCAAGCAGCCAATTGGAGCCAGCGGAAGCTACTGATGAGGAACCATGGGCTCAGCAATTGGATCTCCAATGGGAAAAGCAATTTGAACAACGCGAACCACCTACTGAAGACAAGGTGATCCAGGTTAACTTGGGTACTCAAGATCACCCTAAGCCCATCTTTATAAGTGAAAGCTTATCACTCACAGAAAGAGAAAAATTGATGGTACTTGTAAGGGAGTATATAGATGTCATTGCATGGAACTACGAAGACATGCCCGAACTTGATCCGTAAGTAGCATGCATCGTTTGAACATCAGTCCTGACGCCAAGCCAGTCAAGCAACAACAACGCCGATTTCGCTCGAACATTATGGAAGCTATTGAAGCCGAAGTCTATAAACTCATTGCATGTGGCTTCATACGGGAGGAAAATATCCAGATTGGGTTGCTAACATCATCCCCATTCTCAAGAAGAATTAAAAATTCAGATCTGTATTGACTACCGCGGTCTTAATACAGCCTGTTCTAAAGACGAATTTCCATTGCCCATCACCGATGTCATGATTGACAATACCTACGGATTCGAAAGAATGTCTTTCATGGACGGCTTTTCAGGGTACAATCAAATTAAGATGTATCCGGAGAATGAAAAGCATACTTCATTCCGGACACCGTTGGGGGTATACTGTTATACCGTGATGCCCTTCGGGTTAAAGAATGTGGGAGCGACTTATCAGCGGGTAATGAGTATGATTTTTCGTGATCATCTCCAAAAAATGGTAGAATGTTATATCGACGACATTGCTGTCAAAATCCGCGATAAGAATGACCATCTTCGTGACTTGAGAATGATGTTCGACATAATGCGGGCTCATCAACTGAAGATGAATCCGACAAAATCATTCTTAGGGGTTTCGAGTGGCAAGTTCCTAGGATTTATTGTTACATCAAAAGGAATTCATCTTGACCCAGACAAAATCAAAGCCATTCAGAGCATGCATCCACCTAAGATCTCAAAGAACTTAGAGGCCTGCAAGGTAGACTGGCTTACATTAGAAGATTCAACGCAAATCTCTCAAGCCGCTGTCAACCATTCACCTGACTCATGAAAAAGGATGTTTCTTTTGTATAGGATCAAGCCTGTCAAGAAGATTACGAGGATATCAAAAGATACCTCACTAAACCTCCGGTCTTGGTGTCTCCCACATCAGGAAAACCTTTCCTGCTCTATGTGAAAGCTATGGACCATTCTCTTGGTGCTCTGCTTGCTCAAATGCTCAAAAAGGCGATACTGGTCACGAACAAACTATTTATTATCTGAGTAGGACTCTGATAGGGGCGGAATCTCGCTATAATCCTATTGATAAGGAATGCTTAGCTCTTGTCTTTGCTATTCAGAAGACACGACATTATTTGTCGGCTAAACCATACATGTCATTTTCAGAGTGAATCCTTTGCGTCTCCTCATGACGAAACCAGGATCACTGAATTCTAGATTAGCTAAATGGGCCCTCTTTTTGTTCAGTACAACAAGCTTTTTGTCCCTCAGAAGGCAGTTAAGACCAGGCACTTGTAGAGTTCTTGACTGCTCATTCGGTTTTGGAAAGCTCAAAACTTCATGAAAACATTCCAGATGAAGTCTTCGAATCTAATAAAACTTCAGAGGATGAAGTTTGACAGATGTTCTTCGATGGAGCATCACGAATAGGCCCTAAACACAAGATCACTGTCGGTGTGAGGGTTGTGTTTATCTCACCACAAAACCATGTCCTTCCTAGGGCATTTTCTCTGATGGAATCATGCTCCAACAATGTGGCAGAATACAATGCTCCACTCATTGGTCTTCAGCTCGCTCACGAAATGGGGGTACCCTACCTAGAAGCTTATGGTGATTCAAGACTGATTGTCAATCAGGTTAAAGGTGAATATGAGGTCCATCACGAAGATTTGGTACCTTATTATCACGCAGTCCTCGAAATGGCTAATTTATTCGATGGCTTTTACATCGGTCACGTGTCTCGATCCCAGAATACTAGGGCCGATTCTCTTGCTGTATTAGCAAAAACACTAGCCTTACCAGATGACACCAAGTATCACCTTACAATGGCGACTCGACACCTTGTTTGCTCTTAAACATATGTTGAGAACCAAAGAGGCCTATAACATCTCGACGGATCTTCAACCGAGAGATTGGCGATTTCCCCTCATTGACTATACTTTGCATGGTTTGTTGCCGGACGACCCTAAAGAAGCGGCATCTATCAGACGAAGGTCTCTCCGTTTTTACTATGATCCAACACTGAAGATACTGTACCGTCGTTCATACGACGGTATCCTCCTCCGTTGCCTTTCTAATTTAGAGGCACAGGAAGTGCTCAAAGAAGCGCATGATGGCATATGCGGAGCTCATTAGCCAGGTCCAAGACTCAAGGACCGATTGCACAGGCTTGGGTATTATTGGCCAACCATGATAGCCAATGCCATCCAATATGCACGAAGGTGTAAGGCCTGTCAAATCCATGCGGACTTCATACATCAGCCTCCAGAGTTGCTCCATCCAACTGTTGCTTCATGGCCATTTGAAGCATGGGGAATCGATGTCGTATGGCCGGTCAGCCCCTCCTCAATGAAAGGTCACCGATTTATCTTAGCAATAACCGATTACTTTTCAAAGTGGGCAGAAGCTATACCATTGGTGGAAGTTAAAACTTCTAACGTGGTTAATTTCATCAAACACCATGTCATCCATCGATTTGGTGTCCCTAGGCGGATCATCCATGATAACGGTCCCCAATTTGCAAGCCAGGTATTCTATCGGTTCTGTGATAGATACCGGATTCAGAATGTAGCATCAACTGCTTATAACCCTGCCGCTAATGGCTTGGTGGAGGCATTCAACAAGATAATCATTAAGCTACTCAAAAAATTCGTTTCATCAAATAAGCGAGACTGGAATGAGAAACTTAGTGAATGTTTTTGGGCTTACCGAACTATAGTTCGGACCCCGACAGGTAGTACACCTTTTTTCGTGGTATACGGGTGCGAAGCAGTCATACTGTTAGAAATTCAAATGTCGTCATTACGAGTCGCTTTGATGACTAAGATGACAATGGAGCACAACGATCGGTTGCGACTCCAAGAGTTCGAAGCCCTAGATGAGAAGCGATTACAAGCTCAGCAACACATTGAGTTGTATGAAGCTCGGATCTCAAAAGCCTTCAATAAGAAGGTTAAGTAAAGAGTCTTTCAGAAAGGAGATTTGGTTTTAGCCGTCAGATGACCGATGATCATGACGCACAAAACCAAAGGCAAATTTCAGCCCAAATGGGAAGGACCGTTTGTGATAGAAATAGTCTATTCAAATGGGGCATATCGCCTTATGACTTTAGATGGTGACTTACTCATGATGCCGACCAATGATAGGTTCTCAAAGAAGTATTATCCTTGATAGGATCCTTCTCATGATCAAGTTAACATGGCACTCCTGATCAAGACCTTCAGATCCAAAATATGCAAAAGGAGCACTCCTCTCTTTCTCTAAACGAGATCATACAATCATAAACCAGTGTCGAGCTGATCGAACACTGGTTGTCTTAAAGAAGAATCAAGGTTACGAATACAGTAACAAAATAATCCAACGCCCCAGGCGGTTAAGGATAGAGGAAAATGTTGGCCTTTAAGCCTAACAAAAGTCCTTGATAACTCATCATGCTGAGGGGAATAGCATGGCTAGCCCGACTCAAACAGTAGTTGGTAAAGGCATATCAAATCCGCTGACGGCTGAGGATTTACTAAAAATCTTAAGGGACCTATTCCCATTTGATTCCGCGATTAAGGATAGAGGAAAATGTTGGCCTTTAAGCCCAACATAAGTCCTTGACAACTCATCATGCTGAGGGGAATAGCATGGTTAGCCTAACTCAAATGGTAGTTGGTAAAAGCATATCAAATCCGTTGATGGCTGAGGATTTGCTAAAAATCCTAAGGGATCTGTTCCCATTTGATTCCCTCTCCAAAATCACTAACCAATTCCCATCCATGGAATGGTAAGACCACACATAAAGATATTCATATCCCTTGCGAAATGACGAGTCTAACCTATCATGTTAATATTAAACCTCTGATAGAAAGACACTAATCTACTTCCCAACGGATAAAACCAACATCCCTAGTGAATAAACCCCGCTTGTCATTCCCTTCAACAGAATGACAGGTCCACTCAAATTACTGTTATGTTCAAGCATCTCTAACAGTAAATGAATCCTTGTCAAGTTAATATCACACCTCTGGCAAGTTGCTTTACAAATCCCCACAGAGTTCTCTGACATATGATCATTTATGGGATTCATTTCCTAACTCCCCAGCGAGTTTCTGATAGACTCCCCTCAAAGTCTATCAGTCCTTAGAGGACTTTCTGGTTGTCACGTTAACAATATACCTCTGATAATTTCTTTCAAATAACATCCAAAGGAGATATCAAAATCCCCATGGAGTTCATAATGAAATCCTATTTCCCCCAATGGGACTATTTATTTATCATCATGTCCAGTTCGTCACCTCTGAATGATAAAATTTCGAACTTGGTGGCTTCTCAATCGGTTATGTTCATGTTACCTCTGAATCGACAGATAACCAAGTCTCATCTTTCAGTCTAGTAGGGACTATTTCTTTATCATCATGTCCAGTTTGTCACCTCTGAATGACAAAATTTCGAGCTTGGTGTCTTCTCAATCGGTTATGTCCATGTTACCTCTGAACCGACAGATAACCAAGTCTAATCTTTCAGTCCAGTACGGGCTATTTCTTTGTCATCATATCCAGTTTGTCACCTCTGAATGACAAAATTTCAATCTTGGGGCTTCTCAATCGGTTATGTCCATGTTACCTCTAAACCGATAGATAACCGAGTCTCATCTTTCAGTCCAGTAGGAACTATTTCTTTGTCATCATATCCAGTTCATCACCTCTGAATGACAAAATTTTGAGCTTGGTGGCTTCTCAATCGGTTATGTCCATGTTACCTCTGAACCGAGAGATAACCAAGTCTCATCTTTCAGTCCAGTAGGAACTATTTCTTTGTCATCATGTCCAGTTCGTCACCTCTGAATGATAAAATTTCGAGCTTGGTGGCTTCTCAATCGGTTATGTCCATGTTACCTTTGAACTGACAGATAACCAAGTCTCATCTTTCAGTCCAGTAAGGACATTTCTTGGTCATCATGTCCAGTTTGTCACCTCTGAATGACAAAATTTCGAGCTTGGTGGCTTCTCAATCGGTTATGTCTATATTATCTCTGAACCGACAGATAACCAAGTCTCATCTTTCAGTCCAGTAGGGGCTATTTCTTTGTCATCATGTCCAGTTCGTCACCTCTGAATAACAAAATTTCGAGTTTAGTGGCTTCTCAATCGGTTATGTCCATGTTACCTCTGAACCGACAGATAACCAAGTCTCATCTTTCAGTCTAGTAGGGACTATTTCTTTGTCATCATGTCCAGTTCATCACCTCTGAATGACAAAATTTCAAGTTTGGTGGCTTCTCAATCGGTTATGTCCATATTACCTTTGAACCGACAGATAACCAATTCTCAACTTTCAATGCAGTAGGGGCTATTTCTTTGTCATCATGTCCAAATTGTCACCTCTGAATGACAAAATTTCGAGCTTGGTGGCTTCTCAATCGGTTATGTCCATATTACCTCTAAACCGACAGATAACCAAGTCTCATCTTTCAGTCCAGTAGGGGCTATTTCTTTGTCATCATGTCCAGTTCGTCGCCTCTGAATGACAAAATTTTGAGCTTGGAGGCTTCTCAATCGGTTATGTCCATGTTAAATCTGAACTGACAGATAACCAAGTCTCATCTTTCAGTCCAGTAGAGACTATTTCTTTGTCATCATGTCCAGTTCGTCACCTCTGAATGACAAAATTTCGAGCTTGGTGGCTTCTCAATCGGTTTTGTCCATGTTACCTCTGAACCGACAGATAACCAAGTCTCATCTTTCAGTCCAGTAGGGACTATTTCTTTGTCAAATCATTTCTCAAATGTGTAACTAACCCTATCAGTTTATCACCGCTGATTAGATTAGTTATACCGTTATTCCTTTTCATTTTGAGGATTGTAATACAACTTGAAAGTAAGAATTGAAAATTCAGATGATAAAACAAGTTGGAAATTCAACAGGGGAGTCAAATAAAATTACTTTTTATTGATTCTAAAAAGAGGGATACATGGATACACAGATTACAAACTACGAGAGTGCCTTCCTCCTGCACAAGGCCGTAATCCTTCACTTAATGGCAGATTTTGCCATCAAGAAGCTGGATCTTCTTTGATCAAAATTAGCAAGGAATTAGTTGCCACCAGAAAGCTGGATCTTCCTTAAACAAAATTGGCAAAGGAAGGATCCGAGACCTTACTGGTGACGTCCTTCCCGAAGTGGATCATCTCAGATAAGCGACTACCGTCCCTTCCCAAAGTGGATCATCTCGGATAAGCAACTACCAACCTCTTTCTGGAACGCATATCAGCTGCTCTAGTTTGTTCCTCCTACTTATAGTCAAAACATCAACTTGAAAATCAAGAAGCAAGTTTCTAATCTCTTTCATCAAGACGAAAGACTGGCGAGCACAGTTCGCTGCAATGCAAACTGGAAACAAGTTAGAGTTAAATCAAAAGAAAAATGCAAAGATGGAATGCTAAGTCAAATTCTTTGGGCGAAGCAATTCATATCCGATCCAGTTATGCCTTAAAGATGGATTTCAGTTAAGCAGAGGATAGCCTCACTTGCACAGTGATGATAGATTAGCTCAGCATAAGCCAAGTCCTAGCCTCTCCTATATGGCTGGGCCAGACTGGTCCAGAAGGACACAGTCTTGACCCCACCTATATGGCAAGACTGGCTCAACTTTGAAGAGGCCAAGTCCTAAGTCTTGCCTGCATGGCAAATTTAATAAGAAGACTTAACAGATCAAGACAGGAACTCTGCATGGAAAGATCTTTCTGAGACCCTTTTCCTGAAAGTTAGCCAAATGCAGAAACCAAGGGAATTCAATCCCTATAATAGCTAGTAAAGCTAAAAAAATTAAGGGAGATAAACTCCCTAAAGTCACTAGTCCATTGGTAAAGTCTCTGGATGACCGAGACTCACCAGCTCTTGGCCGGTTAGTGACCAGAGTGGGCACCCCCACTATTTCAGAGATCTGAATCGCCTTTCCTGGGCAACGAGGAGATGTCAAGAACAGATTTTTCAGAAAGAGAAAAGTATGTTTCTCTGAAAAGGACTCCAAGTGTCCTATTTATAGGCTTCATGGCCTGACCACGCCACCGACGCTTCAAGCTTAGGAGCACAGGCGAAGTTAAAGCATTTAAAGCTTAGCCTCGAGAAAGGGAATAATCTCCCTCGTTAAATGCAAGAGAAGTTATTCTAACCTCGAAAAAGGGAGCAATCCCTCTCGTAACTTGCAAAAAGCGATTAGCCTTAGGAAAGGAATGTTGTTCCAACCCCGATTTAAAACGAAGCTACTCTGGGAGGCTCAGACGCGAAGCTACCCAGACGCGAAGCTACCCAAATGCGAAGCTACCTGAATCGCGAATCTACACTATTCCTCAACGAACTTATTCCAATCCGAAAGCAAGGTTGAAAGCGAAGCTAAACTCAACCACTATGACGACGTTCGCATTTCACATACCATTAATCGAAGCAGTTCAAAGTATTTCGGAGTTTGAACCATTCCATTGCAAACTTGCGAAAATTTTGAAGGGGGTCTTGTTGACACTCTAAAAAAGATAAGATTCCTAGCTGGCCTGAGCGAAGTCTAACTTATTGACATCTACAAAAGACAAGTGGCAGACAAGCCGACGGCCAGTTCTTCACCCATCTCAAAGCGGACGAATCAGCAACTTGGACTCTACTGATCCAGTGAAGCAGACAGCAAGCCAAGGTCGTCTTTAAAAGCCCGTGAGAAGGCCCAAGCAGGTCCAGGGACACTAAGTTAGCTCAATAGTTAGTCTCATACGAGCCCACGAGATAAGTCTCGCATGAGAAACCAAAGTCACTTAGCATCGTAGGAAACTCCTTCACAGCCTCGCTGCGAGCTAACTTACAGCTTCGCCCGAAAAGGCTCAGTTAACTCCGTAGAAAGTTAACTTCGCTTGAAGCTCCACGCAGCTACGCAAAAGGTTGACTGGTAGCTTTGCCACAAGTCTTAACCCAGCTCCGCTGAGAGCTTTCTTTTAACTTCGCCAGATTCTTCTCCCAGCTCCGCCATGAGCTCAACGCAACGGCTCCGCTGCGGGTCTTTTATGGTCACCTTTGACCAATCAAATCTCCAGATGAGATCAAATCTAATTGAGATCAAATTTGGCAGTTACTTGTCAAAATCTTTTGACTCTCCCAATCAGGTGAGAAGATCAGGGGAGATCTTTCAGTTACTTGAAAAGAATCAAGGAAGTATCCCTCATTTAGCAGAGCGGATCAAGAGATCGGTGCTACTGGCTATTCCTAGCTTCGCAGAAGTTGATTCTAGCCTCGCGGTAAGGCTACTTTCCAGATATAAAACAGATTGACTCAACCTGTTTCTAGATTTTCAGGGCAGTTATATCCCTATTCTCCCTATAAATAACCCACCACAGGCAAGGGCACAGGGGGACGAGGAGGTTGAAAAAGAGGAGAGACGGGCAAGGATAGACAGAAGATTATTCCAGAAGCAGGCTTTCTAACTAGAGGGCTCTACCGACCCTCTGTTCTCTGATTCCCCGAACCAGGCGAGAAGGGAGTCTTATCAGGAGGTAGTCCAATCGTCTTACCGATCGCATCGTCAAAGGGATAAAGTGATCGCGCGCTGATCAGATTCCTACCGGCATACTTCCCCAGAAATTTCAGAGGAGATCTACTTGTAATTTTCTTTTTTTAAAAAAAGAAAGAAGTACTTGTAATTTCACTCCTCGATACTTTTTTGTAAGTTTTCCCCTTTGAAAAATCAATGGAAAATAGGCATCGCCCTGGGCGCCACCTCTGGTGCTGCCCGGGCGCGGCCAGGGCCCTTGGCCCTGGTCGTGGGCAGGGACTGCTGCCCCTCTCTTTTCTTTTTTCTTTTCTCTCTCACCTAGAAATCCTTCTCTCTATCTGTTTCTCTCTAGATCCCTTTTCTCTCTCATAATATATATATATATATTGACGCACATGCTCGAGTTTCTAATATTCCGAATTTAGCAATTTTTTGAAGACTTTTCAGGCGAGTGTCTTCGCCTCACTTAAGGTTTTCCCGCTTTGACGGGTCAACTATGTATTTTATTCAGTATTCGGTTGTATTTATATTTGTATCTTGTATTGGGCTATGCCTTATATTTATATGTGGCCGAGTGCCAAGATCGTACATGTATATGCCTATGACGAATGTTTGTACTAGGGTAGTTTATTTTCTGTACATATACCATATTTGTGATGTGTTTTATTTCTGATTTTATACCATGCGTGGCTGACCTTTCATGGTCGTTTAGCCTCGGGGCTCTATACTCAGTCTTCGGGCTTTCTATACCCAGTCTTTGGGTTGTGTTTAGCCTCCAGGCTCTCATGCTCCATCTGGTAGGCAAGCCTAACGCTCAGCGTTCTATCGCTAACTCCATTCGAGTGTAGTGCGCGGCTTTGCAATGCGCAGTAGAATAGCATTCATACTCTTGCTCTGTCATTGCGTTTAGTCGTGCAGCGAGCGGTAACTATACCAGGCATGATAGCGTTTAGCACTCTGCGTTTACCTTGCTCCAACTTGCTTAGTTCTGCTTGATTGTTCGCTTGCTTGCTTACCCGCCTATCAGTTCCCTTGCCTGTTAGCCATATTTGCATGTGTATTGTTGGTACTAACATCTCCTATAGGTACATACATAGTCTATAGGTTTAACCTCTCTGAGGTTTATTAAAGTCCTCTGGACTTTCTAGCTATGCCTGGAAAGGCAGCTTAGCGCTTAGCGTTTTACCACTAAACACGCCTAGGTTGAACTCTACCAAATTTTGAGCTCGCATCTTAAGACAAGTCGTTCCTGAGTTCCATCGCGCTTTGGTGATAAAACTTTGTTCACTGATCTTATCCCCAGCATTGTTTTGCTTCGCTTGGATGTTGCTTGCTTGCTTGCCCGCTTGCCTGCTTGATAATTCAACTATTATTCTTTTATTAATGGTTGTGAAGATTTTAAAATCTTTACTTATATTATTTTTCAAAAACTGTACCATTTTCCTATATTCGTACCGATCTCTTGTATCGGTACCATTTTCTAGAATTCGTACCGATCTCCTGTATCGGTACTTTTTTCCTGAATAGTGATACCTATTCTTCTTTTTACTTGACATGTTACCACTTGACACCTGACTCGTGCATGCTGCTACCTGAAACCTGTTTGATATCACTTATCACCTGCCACCTGATACTTGACTGCTTGACCTCTGATTATCACATTTACGAGAATCTTGTCATGAGGTTCACGTTATAGTTGAAACGTGACCTTCACGTTGAAGTGAGGCCCGCGTCAAAGGACTTGTCTCTAATGTTTTTTTTAGACAACCTACACTCACAAAAACTTCTCTTCTTTTACATCTATTAAAGACGAAGAAATAATTACTAGCAATGTACAATTTTCTCCTAAATATGCATACCTTAGATGTGAAGGCAATTCTTTAAGCTCAAGCTTTGGGGTTTCTTGGATGGATGAAACTAATGAAGTTGAACTCTTCTCAAGCTCTTCATACTTTGTTCTCCTTGCATTTAATACCAGCGGCGTAGCTTCGAAGTAGCTCACACATTCTCTCCTTTTGTTGTTCTCCTCCGTGGTAGTATCTGAGTGAACTATGCAGGCTTCTAGTGATAACTCTAGATGCTCTTTCTCAAACTTTTCAGCCTTTTGTCAATGATATCAACTTGGAAGCACTCATCATTATCGCTGGGGTATTTCATTGCTTTAAAGATGTTGAATATCACTTCGTCATATTGAACATGAAGAGTTAACTTTTCTTGTTGGATATCTATTAAAGTTTTACCAGTTGTAAGAAAAGTCAGCCTAAAAGAAGAGATACTTCCTTATCCTTGTCGATGTCTAGCACAATAAAGTCGACGGAGAAGTAGAATATGTCCACTTTCATAAGCACATCCTCGATCACTCCTCGTGGATATTTGATTGACCGTTCGCCAATTGGAATGATACTATTGTTGGTTTCACCTCTTCTAATCCAAGTTTCCTAAAAGCAGAAAAGGCAATAAATTAATACTAGTACCGAGATGACATAAAGCTTTTTCAAAGAAAGAATTTCCTATGATGCAAGGTATAGTGAAACTCTTTGGATCCTTTATATTAGAAAGTAGATTATTTATTAAAATAGCACTACAATCCTCGTTTAGCATCACTGTCTTATGCTCCTCCAACCTGCTCTTGCTTCGCAGAATATCCTTCATGAATTTAGCGTATTTGGGCATCTGTGTTAAGGCATATGCAAATGGAATATTGATATTCAATTTCTTAGACATATTTAAAATTGACTAAATTGTTTATTTGTATTATTTTTCCTTTGTCTCTGAGAAAATGACAGTGGGAGAATATATGGCTTCACATGGGCTTCTTTGCAGGCTTTGGCTGATCCCCTGTGTCTTCAGAAAGTCGGCTGGTCGACTGACTGATCATCTCCACTCTGGTTGTGCTTCTTCTGGTTATCTACATACTCCTCACCAGAGTCCTTCTAATGTACTGCTTCTATATTGGACATCTGGCTCTGCTCCAGGGTTCTACCACTTCTCAACATGATCGCTTTCACGTGCTCTTTGGGGTTTGTCTCTGTGTTGCTTGGCAGTGATCCCCGGGGTAAAGTAAATTGGATATCTAACTAATTTGTACTTTAAGACTGTGGATGGATGCAGCTTAGTTCTTGAAATTGGTCTCCGTTGATGTCATAAAAGATTGGCTACTTGCGGTGAGCTGTTGTATTATTTCCTCTAAGCTAGGCTACTTTTCTTGATGGGGTGGGCTTTGTAGCTACTGATAATTGTTGTTAGGCTTCATCATGTTATTGTTGCCCCAGAGAGATTTTGGTGGTTTCTCCATCTGGGTTATAGGTATTTGAATATGGGTTAGTGGGTCTCTGAAAATTATTCACATAATTTGCTTGCTCATTTTGCCTATAAGCAAACGAGTTACTCAATTGGCCATCACCACTTGTTTGCCCTCCTATATCTAAATCATAAATTGAACTAGGAGTATGAATTACACTTACATTGGATACTCCAAGTGCCTTCGTCAGTAGGGCAAGCTGTGCAAGGACTGCCAAGAGAGTGTCTATCTCGTGCACGCCCGCAGGCTTTTTTGGTGTCACCCTTTCTGATTGCCATTGATAGCTATTAGAAGCTATCTTGTCGAGCAGTTCATAAGCCTCATCTGATTGAAACTTGAACGAGAGAATAAATATGTACAAAAATAAAAACAAATAATCAAAGAATTAGAAGGTTAAATTCTTCTCGTTGTTCAATTCTATCTACTGCAGTAAGGGCCAAAGCGGGTCATGTTCCACTGGGAGGGAGGCGATGGAAGCATTGACAACATGGTATATCTGTAATCAAGACTTAGATGAAAGGTTGGTTGTAATTTGAAATAAGAAAGTAGATCTAATCATGAGGGAGAGTCTAGGCTAATCTACCTTCACGACTAGTCTCGATCTAGGGGTTGTATCCTTTTAAACTAATAAAACATTCATCTAAGTTGTTAACCCTAAGTAAGAAGAGTAAGATGTCCAACTTAACTTGTCTACACTATGCCCAGCCAAACCCTAATTTTATCCTAAGCCAAAGCCAATCCCTAATCATTAAACTATGCCAAACCCTACCCCTAAACTTAATCTAAAGCCAAACCCTACTCTAATCCAAAGCCAAGCCCTAATTATTAAACTATGCCAAACCCTACCCCTAAAATTAATCTAAAGCCAAACCCTACTCTAATCCAAAGCCAATCCCTAATTATCTAAATTATTAAGTTGGACTATCATCACTAAACTTCAAAGGATTAATCTAACCCTAGATTGCAAATCTATTAGATTAATCAACTAACCCTAGATCTAACCCTAGTCGATCTAGTGATTAGCTACCCTAGAATTATTTGAGCCAAGCATCCTCTTTGTTTTATCCATCCTTTTATTTTTAAGATCTTTAAAGAAAAGAAAAGGAAGGAAGAAAGATTAAAGACAACACCAAAAATCAAACCAAGAACAAAGAAATAAAAAGTAGACTTGAAATTAAGCGAACAAGAATAAGAATATAAAAAAGAAAAGATAACCTTTATTGATGCAATTCTTTGGTACAAGCTCCTTCTCCTTACTTCTTACAATAGCCAAGCCAAACCAATAACAATTACAAAGAAGAGAACTCAAAAGAGGCTAAACTAATCTAACAAAAAACCCTAAAGCCTTAACTATTGCCATATTCTTCCTCTCTGGATGAGATGATGATAGTGAGAGATTTCAGCTCTTTAAATAGGCCTCAAATCTAATCACAATAGGATACAAATTAGAAGGTTTCCTAATTCTATAGGGAATTTAGTTCTGCAGCAAGTTGGTGTATTGTTTGCTGAATATGAATTATCAGACTGCTGACTTTGATAGAGTGATAAACAGAAGAATTGTATTCCGTCAAGTCTTATTTCTGTAGCATCTTGAATCATCAGATTTGAATAGCTGTAGCAAAAGTTATGATCTGAATACTAAATCTTGTACAGTCTGAATCTGAGTCTGAATTGATTTTGAACTCCATTTAATTTGAATTATCCTCCTTATTCCTTGTAGAATTAGCTTTACCCCCTTCATCTTCTAGGACTTTATCTTCTGAATTTGAACTTAAATAAGAGACAAAGATTAATCCTTTCCTCCTTTGGATTCAATTTAATTTAAAATTTAACTTTGGATAGGATTAGGGATAAAATGAAGCTTCTTGTATCTTTATCCTCTCATTTAAATAACCACACACCATAATCAAAAAGAGGGTTAATAGCATTAATTAATAAAGAAATGATCAAGGATATATATGTAAAAGTGATGATAAAAATGCAATTTTAGAATATAATCATCATCTCACTCCTTGCCTAGCAACGCACCACCGGCGGCTACATCAATCATCATCTTGGTATTTGAAGCCAATCTGTTGCACAAGAATTGGATCTCTAATCATGCCAAAAATTCATGATGCGGGATCTTCCTCAATAATCACTTATATTTTCCCCAAGCCTTATATATGCTTTCATTTTAATATTGAATATAGTAATATCACTTCTTAATTTGGTCGTTTCTGATGGCGGAAGATATTTACCAAGAAACTTAGCAATCAACTCCTCCCAAATCTCAATAGATTCCATAGGTAAAGAATTGAATCATAATTTAGCCTTTTCCCTAAGTGAAAATGAAAAAAGAAGCAAGTATTGTAGAGTGTCTAAAAACCACTGAAGACAAGTTATCAGATAACATAGTCCATACTTCAGCTGCGAGGCTAATCAAAGCCGCTCGTGCAATGCCTAGACACAGGGCTCGAAGCCAGCGCCCCAGCATCCCTCCAGTGTCAAGACTCAGAGCTCAAGCCCGCGTCTTAATACCACTGCAATGCCAAGACCCAAAGCTTAAAGCCCGCGTCTCAATACCACTTCAGTGCTCAGACACAGAACTTAAAGCTCGCGCCTCAGACGCGAAGCTTGAGGCACGCGCCTAATACCACGTTAATGAAGGAAACACAGAGTTTGAAGCTCGCATTTCAACACCACGCGGAGCCCAAATGCGAAGCTCAAGACTCGCGTTCAACATCACCTCAACGGCTAAATGTAGAGCTTAAGCCCGCATTTCAACTGCAAAGGATGTTATCCCAGAGGCCTTCCACTCTAATTTTGATGATGATTAACTCATGTAGTTATAGTTACTAATAATCTTGTGATATTTAGTTTCAGATATTTAATCAAGATATTAGTAGGTGATTAGCTTCAACAAAGGTGTTTTAGAGCTTTCACATGGTGATTCAAGAGCTCGAACGTCAAAGTTCATATCTAGCACTCGTTGGAGTCAAGCTTGATGGATCACGTTTGGATCGAGTCGACTTGGAGATGGCGCTCTACAAGAAGACGTCGGTTTGTTTTAGTTTAGTTAGTTTAGATCCATTGTTAAAGATTAGATAGTGTGATATGCTCAAGTTCACAAACACACACTTGTTTTAAGTTTCATGTTTTGGTTTTTGGTTTCCGGTTTAACCGATCTTGGTTTTCAAGTCAAAAACATTGATATATATCTTTATATGTATATTAGATTATATCCATATACAACATGCTTAAAAATTGTTTCAATATAATGTTTTTGTATTTGGATGAGTTTTGGAAAAATCAGATTTCCATTTCAAAATCTAAGTTTTGAAAAATACGAATTTTGGTATTCGGTAAAATTTCTAAGACACAAAAATGGTTCAAATAAGTTGAAATATCTGTTGAATTTTTTCACACATGTTTGTATATCATAGTATTATACTGAAACTATTTTTGTGGATTTTTAGAGATTTTATGGGATTTATTTGTTAATTAAAAACCCAAGTTTTAAATCCTATAAACAGCCCTGCCAGGCTCTGGCGGTCAACCGGGCCGGTCGACCAGACCCAGAGTCGGTCGACGGATCGGTCGACCGACGTGCACAAGGACGTGCACGCAGGCCAGTCACTTAGGCCAGTCGACCGAGCGGTCGACCGACTGCAAGTGCCCCACTCTCGGGTGGGGGCGATCGACCGGGCGTTCGACCGTGAGGCTTGGCCCGGTCAACTGAGCGGTCGACCGGCCAAAGAGCAATTGCTCTCTGGATCTGGCACGATCGACCGCGCGGTCGACCGGCAGGCTCAACGGTCATATTTTTGATCGTTGGCTGGTCGACCGGAAGGTCATTTTTGACCTTTCTGCCGGCCAACAGGCAGATTCTCTTGAGGGCTATATATACCCCATTCAAGAGTTAGTTTTGGACAAGATTTTTAGAGAGAAAAATTTCATACTCCTTAAGTGTTTTTCAGCAAATAGTTTTGGGTTCAAAATTCTTATTCTCTATTTGTTTTTAAAGTGTTTTGATATTTCAAAGAAAATAGTCATTTGGGAATTTGTTTTTGGTGTAAATATTCTATATCTATTTGGATATTTTCCCAAGTGATTTTCTTTGTTCAAAACACTTTGTTTTCTCACACTTGAGCTTACATACTATCCTATCTATTAGGATCTTTATTTTTGTGGGAAAAGAATTGGTTTGTGGTCTTTTGATCACTAAGTTGTAAACCCTCCTACTTTGTGTTATCCCTCTTGTGTAGAGGTTGATTATTGGAGTGGTGGCTTTGTGCCCTATCCCTCTAGTGAGAGGTTGATTTGTTTGGCTCCCTCTAGTGGGCGGTGGAGATTGTGTTGTAATCCCTCAAGTGTGAGGCGATTGTGTTTGAGTGGCTTTGTGCCTATCCCTCATTTGTGAGGTTCATATTGGTGGCTTTGTTCCTAGCCTCTAAGTGTAGAGGTTGTGTTGTAATTGAGAGAGGAGTTGTGTACTCCCGGTTATTGTATTGCCCCAAATCCTCAGTGGAGGTTCCCTGTGTGGGAAGTCCTGTGTGGACGAGTTAGTAGAAATCCTTCTGTGTGAAGGCGGGGATGTAGAGCTGTGTGCTCGAACCTCGAAACATATCCTTGTATTTGCGTTTGATCCATTAACTCTATCTCTCTCTATTACTTTGTGCATTGCATCATATTGTCATATCATATAGATGCTTGGTTTGTTTGTGTGCCTCACTTGTGTTTAACCACGAGAGCTTCATATAGCACCTCAAGTCTTATTCAGAGGAATCAAGAGGAGTTAGTTCAGAGCCCTTCACCGGAAATTTAGCTACACACGTTGGTTACATTAAGTGTGTTGCAATTTAGTTTTTAATTTCCACATTTTGTTCATTAGATTAGCCGTACACCTATTCACCCCCCTCTAGTTGTACTTACAATTGGTATCAGAGCCTACGCTCTTGATATTTGGTTTAACCACCTAGGAGTGTGATCTTAGTTTTGCTAATCTAGATTTGCATTTACCCACTTATATTGTTTACACACACTCATGGACTTCATGACCCCACCTATGTTTGATACTTCCAACATTGTTGTTTGGAAGGTTAGGATGTCCATGTACCTAAAAACCCTAGGCTTGCATGTTTTCCTTGCCGCTACCAAGAAATCCTATCTTGGTAATAGCAAGCATATAGAGGCCAATACACAAGCCTTAATGGCACTTAGAAGCACGCTTAACAAAGAATATCTTTCTATGCTTTCTAACTGAGATTTCACCTTTGCAGTGTGGAACACGTTGACCTCCTCCGAGCTTCAAACGCCTAACATTGTGGAGGATGAATCTAGTGCAGAATCCGAGCAACAATGCTACATGGTCCAAGAGAATGACTCCCTTGAGGTGCATTCAGAATCTCAATTAGATGATAATGATGCTAGTTCTTCTAGTAATGATTATATTGATGCCAATGCTTTGAATGAAGAACTCTTCATTGTTTGTGAAAAATTGCTTGAAAAATATAAACTTTTGAAAAAGAAGAGTTTTAGACTTAACAAAGAAAATAAGGATTTGTGTTCAAAACTAGATTTAGTTTTGCAAGAGAAAGTGGAGATTTCTAATGAAAGGAATTCATTGAAATCTAAGCTTGATCTTGTCCTAAATGAAAACAAGATTTTAAAAAATAAAAATGATTGCAATAATGTTGATTGTATAAATAAAAACCTTAGTTTTGTGGCCTAATTCACTCGAATCCTTAAGTCCGTGGGGTGTTTTCTCACCCGGTGCCCTAAAACCGACCGTTTGGGAGCCACCGACTTTAAGTTCGCTACATGGGTGGATTAGAAAGCCTAAGAAAACTAAGAAATATTATATATGTATTAACACATCTAATAGTCAATTAGTTAAGTATGAGGGCCTCAAGAAGCCTTGATACTTACACGAAAGAAAATTAGATGAGTTATACATTTAAAAAAATAAATAATCATAATAATAATAAAGAGGCATGAGAGTCCAAGTTAAGGAATTTCTAGTAAAGATTCACAAGGATGCATATGACTTTTGGTAATGAAAAAGACTATACAAAAATTCAGTTTTGATCCTTACCTAAAATGGATAACAATTTACTATATAAAGACTAAGTTTAAGAATGAATAAAAATGATAATCCTAAATCTTATAGACTACTTAGTCTCTTCAAACATATTTCAAATATTTTCCTTTTATGGATTTTGTAGGTGTAATCCGCTGAAAGCCCTCACGAGACAACACTCGTCCTCTAGGGTAACCTAGAGGTTTAACGGCTTGTTGCACGTGCTAAGTGCAATCGTGATTCCTACGAAAGTGAGTTAGGATAGATTAGTTTTTCTTTTCTTATTCTTTTTTATTTTTACTCGAGGACGAGCAAAAAGATAAGTGTCGGGGTGTGATAGGTAGTAAAAATACATATTTATCACTACATTTACTATCATATTTTCCTATTTATTCTTATAATTATGCACTATTACTAATGTTTTATTATTTAATGTGTGCAGGCCTGGAGTAATTAATTAAATAAAGAATAAAGCCTTAAATGAAGCCCAAAGGCCCATGTTCAAGCCCAAGTGCAAAAGTTGCAATTACTAAAGAAGAAGGAAGGGATAGACTTCTACTCAACCCTAAATGCTTGCAGGACAAGGATAAAGATAAAAGGAGGAGAGTACAAAGATAAAATTCATTTTAAAAGATTTGGAAGATTTGGTTTTAGGGTAACTTGCTTCCAAGTTATCCTGAATTTTTCAAACTAATGAGTCGGCATACAACTTCCAGAAGGATATACTCAGATGGACGGACCAGAGGAGGCCACGCGCAAAAGCGCGTGGCCAGGGACCACACTGTGGCCGCGGAAACGCGGCCATAGCCGCATTTCCGCGGCAAGATAGACGAGTCTGGCGATAAGATTTTTTGGGAGAGTTGTATTGGGACTCTACGTCTTCCAGCTCCTATAAATACCCCTGCAGAGCAACAGAGAAGGAAAACAGTCGAGTACAGAAACAAATTTAGGGTTTTTCTTAGGCTAATTTGTAGATCGTATTTTAGGTTTTTTTATTTTCTTTTTTGTAATTTTTAATTTTCTTTATGTAACTGAGAGGAGAGGATACTTTCATGGAGGAAGGAGATCAAACTTGTACTGAAGGTGACATCAGTATAAGTAATCTTTTCTTCCATTGTTAATTGAATCAAATCGAAGTTTGCTTCTTTTTTCTATTTTGTTTTTGTTTCCCTTTTGTGTTTGCGGATCCATATGAAACCAAGAGCTTCGAAGTTGCCTTCTCCTTGCAAGAGCTGTTGATGGTTTATTGTGATAAATATCTATTTCCATGGTAGTATAGCTCGCCTTTTATTTGTAGTATAGATCGGGAATAGGGAAGATCTCATATTCCATGCTTCATTCGCCTTCAAAGAAAGGTACATCATTGACACGGTTCCAAGGTAAGCAGACGCCAAAGAGGTAAGTAAGTTTTTAGTTTTTAGTTTTCTTTCTTTTAATTTTAGTGTAAATCACCAATTCCCAATTTTTTTCACACTTCTTCATTGTAAATATCATTGTAAATATCATTGTAAATAAAATTATAAATAAATAAAAGAGAACTTACTAAACAAGCTTCCATCGCTAGTCCCTCCCTGTGAATCACGACCTGCATAGCCACTTGCTATAGCGGTAGAATTGAGCACCCTGCACTATTGTTTTAAAAATTCTAAAATTCTGTATTTTGTGTGAAGGTAAAATCTCAATCAAAATTTTGGCGCCGTTGCCGGGGAGGGATGGTAAGTTATTCTCTAAAAAAAACTAATTATTAATTTATTTATTATTTTTTTCTGTTTGCAGGTTCGGAGAACAGGAAACCTAACAGCAGCAAAGGATATATAGCAACTCTGTGCTTCTGCCCTCGAAGGCAGAGCAGCAGAGCCTACTACAGAGCCGCGTTTGCGCAGCAATAGCCGCGTTTCCGCGGCCTGAGTAGTGAACTGCTCACTCAGTTTTCTGCAGGTTGCTGCAAATTGCAATTATTGTTTACTGTTCTGTTAATTTTCTCTGTAATCACCCTACATACTATTAATTAATTAACAGTAACCTATTCGTTGAAAAATAAAAAAAATTAGACTCTTGCATCATAGGCACGTGTCAATTTAATTTTTTTTAATTTCTGTTGAAGAGTGCTGGAGACAAGGTACGTTCGCATTGCATATATACTAGGAAGCACCCTTGGCTGATTTACTGCTTTTGAGTGAATATTTGTCTATTGCTTTACACGTGCACTAAATTGACTTAAGGGCTTGTCCTATAAATAAGATAAGGTGGGGATTTCATCACCCTTCCTTGGCCCACAAACAATCTCCTCACTCACTAACCCAAGCCTAACTAAAAATAAGTAGACGTTGGCCCTAGGGATATCTCGAACTCAATTAGGAGATTATCCTAAGGGGGAACGGTGTTGGAATTTGACTCTTATCAAATCAGTGTCTAGGAAGGGGATTGAGGGCCGAAAGCCCGAAGATTAGTCCTTATTTAATTAAGGAACGTCTTTGATGGAAAACCTCCCACCAATCTTGCCATGACCTGGCTGATTAACTCGTGGTCAAAATCTGCATTATACCTCCCATGGACAGTCTAACCAGTAAGGAGTCGTCTAGGTCATAGGTCTACCCTAACTTAGTTTAGAATTTTTTTATTTTTCCTTTGTTTGCTTATTTGTTTGTATTGTGTGATATGGCTTATAACAACAATTTTTCCAATTTTAATCCATATTACACACCAACCTCTTTTTTCGGATATTACCAACCTGGCATATCATAACTTTGACCAACCTAGTGTGCCGGAGTGGTCTTATCCGAATGAATATAACCCATGCCCCCCATCTTATGACCATAATTTTCGCAACAATTTCAACTCTTCACAGAGTCCATGGGAATTCGCCTCCCCCGAGTCCAATTTTCAACCAACTTGTCCTCCTTATCCACCTTGTTCACAATATTTCCAAGATTCATACTCACTTCCACCAGTTCATAATAGAAAACCATCTATCTTGGAAATGATGAGTATGCATGAGTCCAAGCAACAATCAATATCAATCTTGGACATGATGATGCATGAGTCCAAGCAACAATCACAAAATCTGACGGACTCACAATTCAACATGATTGTCACAATAACACTTCATCTTTTCAAGTCCAATCACAACAAAATGATGAACCAATCGACTATGAAAAGATGCTTGAAGCCATGACTCAGGCTAGAATCACTCGTGACCATGAAATAGATATGATGGTTCAAACTTTATGTTCTCACCGTTCGGCCATTTTTGATGTTGCTAACCATTCTATTAGAGCTAAAGAGTCACGTTGCTTTGGAAAACAAGATTCTATTTCAGTACAATTATTTGAACTTGCCCAAACTCCAATTTTTGAAAATGATAGTTTGGCAAGTGATTGTTACACAATTGTGCATATTTTACCATATCATTCCCATGCATTTTAGCAAATAAAAACATGATTTTTACTCATCTTCTCTATATTTTTACAGGTCCACAACTGAAATGAGAGAAAGCCCAATAATCACTTTAATTAGCAATAATTAAAGAGATTAATTCTAAGCCCAAGATAAAGCCCAAGTTTAAACCCAGGATCCAGAGAATTCTACGAACAACTCAAGATTCTAGAAGGCCACATGGATAACAACCTCGTAACCAACCTGTACCAGAAAGTTGTTACCCAACAGAGTCAGTTGAGCCGCAATTTGGCGGGAAAATCCCAGATATTGCGGCAGATCCAAGTCTGTTGGATTCCAGATTTTGCGCCAACAACCTGGATCTCGAAGCTTCTCTCTGAGCCTATAAATACTGCACCTGGACCTGCGAACAGAGAATGGAGAAGAGAGGAGAAATTAGTAGATGCTTGTAATTTTTGTAGGTTTTTCTCTAGGTTTTAGTTCTTTAGACCCTCTTCTTCTTCCCTAGAAATTTTGTAAAGAGAGAGTTTGTAAGAGAGAGAAAGCTTGTGTACATCAAGGAGTGATAACTTGTGAAGCAAGGATTCATCCATTCTCTTCTCTCTACTCTTGCATTTTCTAGTTTACTTGCTAGTTTACTTTATTTCTTACTTTACTTTCTTGCAATTTAATTCATGCTTTGCTTTTATTTTGTAATGGCTTGTAGCTAACTTTTCTACATGTACTAGCTAACCACTAACCTTGCTAACTACTAACTCATGGGTGATTGTTATCTTTAATCTTGCAAGTTGGATGGTCTTCTCTTCTCCGATGGGTTAAACCCCCCGTCATCCAAGTGGGAAATTAATTAGATCAACACGCAAGACAAATCCATGCCGATGAATCAACATGAGGCACGCATTCACTATCACGGAGTTTAGTAAGTTTTAGCAAGGTAGTAAGGTTAGCTAGTCATGGTTTTCTTCCATTCAAGTTTTCTAAAGTTTTCTTTTCTTTTTAGTTGTTAGTCCAAATCCAATCTTGATTTTGATTTCTTTTACATTTTCCATCATGATCATATCCATCCATTCTTTCATTTCTTCTTCATTGTTTTATTCTTTATTTTTTTAAGCATAGAAGAATTCTCGTTTTACATCTTCACTACCTATCGTAAAGCTTCCATCGCGAGCTCTCCCTGAGAATCGACTCGGTATAGCCCTATGCTATAACGGAGATAAGAAAGGGTATATTAATCATCTTTCATACATTTGTGGAGTGATCTAAGCACTTGAGGTTGTTTCTAAACCTTATCTCCTTAATTGAATACATATATTTGTGCTCATTTATACTCCATAATACAACACCTTTCCCGTTCCAATCAAAAAATGGCGCCGTTGCCGGGGAGAGCAACGTTTTAGGTTTAAAGTGAAGAACTAAACGAATCTTCTTCTCTGTTGCAGGTTACAGGTTGAAGAAAACAGGAACTTTGCATTGCAGTGACATATAAGTGGACCTGGGCCTCTGCTCTCAAAAGCAAAGACCAGGATCCCTCCAAATTGCCGCAAATTCTGGGTTTTTGCCGCAGAATTGCGGCAAGGAGGAGCTCACTACTGATCATTTTTCTGCAGGATCTTCAGCTCTGCAAAATACTTCTGCTGCAATACTTAATTTCCTGTATTATTCACCATACTCCTGCTTAATAAAATCAACAGTAAAAATTGGTTGTTAACGTTAAAAATTGTTTAGACATTTGCATCATTAGGCACGTGTCTTTCAATTCATTTACTTTTACTGTTGAAGAGTGCTGGAGGCAAGGTACGTTTTGCATTGCATGTGGATTAGGAATCATCTCTTGCTTGATTTTCATGCTTTGAGTGTATCCTAGTTATATTTCTTGTACACTTGCACAATTCAATTTTAAGGGCATACCCGTAAATAAGATAAGGTGGGGATTTATCACCCTTTCCTTAGCCTGCAAATCATTTTCCCAAGCACTCACTAACCCAAGCCTAATTTAATAAAAAGTAGACGTTGGCCCTAGGGACATCTCGGACTCATTTAGGAGATTATCCTAAGGGGGAAAAGTGTTGGAAATTGACTCTTGCAAAATCAGTGTCTAGGAAAGGGATTGAGGGCCGAAAGCCCGAAGGTTGGTGGTTACTTAATTAAGGAACGTCTCTGACGGAAAACCTCCCAACAACCTTGACCTTTCCTGGCTGATTCGCTTATAGTCAACGTCTACACTAAACCTCCCGTGGACAGTCTAATCAGTTAGGAGTCGTCTAGGTCATAAGTTTACCCTAACTTAGGTTAGAATTTTTTTTTTTGGTTTATTTGTTTGTTTCTTTTTAATTGTGATTTTTTGTGTGATATGGCATTCAACAATTCTTTCCATCCTAATAATAATCCATATTTCACACCGACTCCGTATTCGGATAATTCCAACCCGGCGTTTTACAATACGCACCAACCACATACGCCGGGTTGGCCTTATCCGAATCAATATGACCCATACCCCCCATCTAATAACTATAATTTCTAAAATGATTTCAACTCTTCACCGAGTAATTGGGGATTCACGTACCCGAGTCAAATTTTCAAACTCCTTGTCCACCATATTCACCTTGTCCACAATATTCATTCCCGATTTCGCTTCTTATACTCCTTTTTCTGAATCACCAATTGAAGAAAAATCTGAGTTACTAAAGAGTATAGAAGCCAATTTACAGAGAGTCGAGCAAAAACTTCAAGAACCATTTGCCTCTCCAATTCCACCATATTTTCAAGAGTCTTACTCAGTTCCACCTTTTCCTAATGAACAACCATTTGTCATGGAAACGAGTAAAGATCTCTTGTGTGAGTCCACTCTTCCATCACCACACATTTGTGACTCACATTATTCACAAACTTTCCAAAGTCAAGATTCTTATACTCCTATTCTAGAGCAGCCAATTGTAGAAATATCACGTTTAAAAAAGAGTATAGACATCTTGCAAGAGTCTTTGTTACAATATCAAACAACACGTGCCGAGTCTTTCAATAAGGTGGATGAACAATTGAGTCAATTGGTTAACATCTATAGGAATGAGGAAACTCTATCTTATCAACCTTTGACCAATTCAATTATGCCACACTCTATTGATATGACCCAAGACTCTTGTCATTTTGGAAATCCAGATTCAATTTCAGCACACTCATCTGAACTTGTCCATCCCATTGACAATTGGCAAGTTTTCCTTTTCCTGAAATTGAACTTGAGTGTGAATATGATCCTGAACTTCCACTTGATGATTCAATTCTACTTCCTGATTCAATTATGACTCCAGTGTCTTCACATGATTTCACTTCATTTCCCGAGTCAGTATTGGATCCAGTGCCTGTCCATTGTGAAATTGAATCACCAATCATTTATGATGATCATATTGAACTTGACCAATTTCATACTTTTGAAAGTCCCATTGATAAATTGGCAAGTTCACATTTTTGTGGAATTGAACTACATGAGGAATGTGATCTTGAACCCCAACTTCGTGATTCAATCCTTTTTCCTGATTCAATAATGACTCCGGTATCTTTACCTGACTGCAATCTTTTCCCGGAGTCGACATTGGATCCTTTCCCAATTCATAATGAAGTTGAATCACCCATCTTAGAGGATCATATTGAACTTGACCAATTATACACTTCTGAAGATACTATTGACAAATTGGCAAGTTCTCCATTTTTTAGTATTGAACTACATGAGAAATGTGACCTAGATTCTTACAATCTCTTTACTTCTGAAACTGATTGTACAATTCTGACGGAAAACGTTGACCTTAGTTTTGAAGAATTGTATGGTGATGAGTTAGAATTCCTTAATCTTGGAAGTAAAGAGATATCACCCATATTAGGTCACATTCCATCATTGGAAAATGATTGTGGACTTGAGCTTCATTTTCTTGACTTGGAACCAATTCCTGAACTCATTCTGACTCCTGAACCTTTACTTGACTTAAATCACCTTCCTGAGTCGGTATTAGTTCCTGTCTTTCCTGAGTCCAAGTCATCCGTTCTATCATTTCATACTCCATTCTGGGACAGGGTAGTTGACAAATTTGACTCAGAAATTTATTATGGAAAATGGAAATTAGATGGGGTCATGTACTTAATAAAAATCTTTCATGGATTCATCTTTTTAATGGGTCATATTCATTATATTTCTGGTGGGTTCCTCAAAACCCAAAGAAAAGTTGATTGGGTCATGTTTCGTGGACCAATCAGACCACCACCGGAACCACCACCTTAAGGTAATCTTTCCCTTCCCTCTCCATTTTCTTTCATGCATACATATATCATGATGCATTGAGGACAATGCATGAAATAAGTGTGGGGGAGGGTTTACTAACATAGAGTTTTTAGATCTTCTTTATTTTACACTTCTTTTTAGAAATAGAAATAAATAATAAAAAAAAACTTTTTGAAATAAGAGACAAAGTTTAGATCTATTTTAAGAAAATTAAGATGTATCTTAGAAATTAAGAAAGCCTTAATTATGACATCTTAAACATAGTTGAAATAATAGATCTTGTTTGAAATTATAGGCTAAGTAAGTAAAATTGGGGAGATATTTTTATCTTGAATTTTTTGCCTTAGATAGTATGCACTTTACACTTACACATTTCTTGGGATGGAAACAAAGACCAAAAATGTCATAAAAATAAAGAAAAAAAGAAAAAAAATATATAAATAAAACATCACCTATTAAGCTGGATAAATGTGCCTCAAGAAGCATGATTATTCACGCCTAACGGTGGTGAAGGAAATAAATAATCCCCTTTAGTTTTGTGGCCTTTTTTACTCGAGACCTTAAACCCGAGGGATGTTTTCTCATCTGGTGCCCTAAGACCGTCTGGTTTGGGAGTCATCGGTTAAAGGCTCGCTACAAGGGTAAACTAGAAAGCCTAAACTAAGGGAAGAAAAAGCAGAAATATATATATATAAATAAATGGCTTGATGGTTGGAGTTGAAATCCCAGAAATTTTCACTATCATGGTGTGCATACTATCTAGGTTTTATGAAAGATAAAGTATTCAATCCAATTTTGAATTCTTACCTTAATTGAAGACAAGATCTTGCATGGAGACTAAGTTTAAGGAAGAATGATTATAGGTGGACTTATGACCTAAGATCACTTATATTTTTGCAAAAATAGTTCGAAAACATGTCTCTCTTTCAAAATGCATTTTCAAAACACTAACATTTGTCTTCTTTCTTTATGGATTTTGTGGGTGTAATCCGCTGAAAACCCTCAGGAGACAACACTCCTCCTCTAGGGTAACCTAGAGGTTTAACGGCTTGTTGCACACGCTCAGTGCAATCGCGTCACCTGCGAAAGTGGTGTAATAAAATTGGTAGTATAGTTTTTCTTTTCTTTGTTTTGCTCGGGACGAGCAAAAGAATAAGTGTGGGGGTGTGATTGTTACACAATTGTGCATATTTTACCATATCATTCCCATGCATTTTAGCAAATAAAAACATGATTTTTACTCATCTTCTCTATATTTTTACAGGTCCACAACTGAAATGAGAGAAAGCCCAATAATCACTTTAATTAGCAATAATTAAAGAGATTAATTCCAAGCCCAAGATAAAGCCCAAGTTTAAACCCAGGATCCAGAGAATTCTACGTAACAAATCAAGATTCTAGAAGGCCACGTGGATAACAACCTCGTAACCAACCTGTACCAGAAAGTTGTTACCCAACAGAGTCAGTTGAGCCGCAATTTGGCGGGAAAATCCCAGATATTGCGGCAGATCCAAGTCTGTTGGATTCCAGATTTTGCGCCAACAACCTGGATCTCGAAGCTTCTCTCTGAGCCTATAAATACTGCACCTGGACCTGCGAACAGAGAATGGAGAAGAGAGGAGAAATTAGTAGATGCTTGTAATTTTTGTAGATTTTTCTCTAGGTTTTAGTTCTTTAGACCCTCTTCTTCTTCCCTAGAAATTTTGTAAAGAGAGAGTTTGTAAGAGAGAGAAAGCTTGTGTACATCAAGGAGTGATAACTTGTGAAGCAAGGATTCATCCATTCTCTTCTCTCTACTCTTGCATTTTCTAGTTTACTTGCTTTCTTTATTTCTTGCTTTACTTTCTTGCAATTTAATTCATGCTTTGCTTTTATTTTGTAATGGCTTGTAGCTAACTTTTCTACATGTACTAGCTAACCACTAACCTTGCTAACTACTAACTCATGGGTGATTGTTATCTTTAATCTTGCAAGTTGGATGGTCTTCTCTTCTCCGATGGGTTAAACCCCCCGTCATCCAAGTGGGAAAGTAATTAGATCAACACGCAAGACAAATCCATGCCGATGAATCAACATGAGGCACGCATTCACTATCACGGAGTTTAGTAAGTTTTAGCAAGGTAGTAAGGTTAGCTAGTCATAGTTTTCTTCCATTCAAGTTTTCTAAAGTTTTCTTTTCTTTTTAGTTGTTAGTCCAAATCCAATCTTGATTTTGATTTCTTTTACATTTTCCATCATGAACATATCCATCCATTCTTTCATTTCTTCTTCATTGTTTTATTCTTTATTTTTTAAGCATAGAAGAATTCTCATTTTACATCTTCACTACCTATCGTAAAGCTTCCATCGCGAGCTCTCCCTGAGAATCGACTCGGTATAGCCCTATGCTATAACGGAGATAAGAAAGGGTATATTAATCATCTTTCATACATTTGTGGAGTGATCTAAGCACTTGAGGTTGTTTCTAAACCTTATCTCCTTAATTGAATACATATATTTGTGCTCATTTATACTCCATAATACAACACCTTTCCCGTTCCAATCAGCAAGTTATTCATTTCCTGAAATAGAACTTGAGAAAGACTATAATCCTGACTCTCAACTTGGTTATTCAATTCTACTTCCTGATTCAATAATGACTCTGGTGTCTTCACCTGATTTCAATTTTCTCGAGTCAATATTGGATCCTGTGCCAATTCATAATGAAATTGAATCGCCCATCTTTGATGATCATCATATTGAACTTGACCAATTTCATACTTTTGAAAGTCCCATTGACAAATTGGTCAGTTCTCATTTTTATGATGTTGAACTCAATGAGAAATGTGACCTAGATTCTCAAATCTGTGATCAAGTTCAAATTTCCGAATCAATATTGACTCCTGTTTTGTTACCCGATTTGAGTAATATTTTAAAGTCAGTTTTGATTCCCACACCTGTCATTCTTGAACTTGAATCACCAATATTAAGCCACATTCCATTGTGGGAAAATGATTGTGGACTTGAGTTTCAACTTCTTGATTTGGACCCACTTTTTGAACCAAGCTCGACTCCTGAACCTTTACTTGATTTAAGTTACTTTCCTGAGTTGGTATTCGTTCCCGTACTTTTTAAGTCCAAGTCAATCATTCCATCTTTTCACACTCCATTTTAGGACAAGGCGGTTGACACAATTGACTCTGAAAATAGTTATGAAATTTGGAAATTAGATGGGGAGGAATTTTTAAAAATGTTCATACAGACATCATTTAGTGGGTTATACAAGAGAGATTTCTAGTGGGTTCCTCCGAATTCCACGAAAAGTAGATTGGGTCGATTTCGTAGACCAATTAGACCACCACCGGAACCACCACCTTAAGGTAATATTTTCCTTCCCTTTCTTCTGTTTCATGCATACATGCATTCATTCATACATTGAGGATAATACATGAGATAGGTGTGGGGGAGGATTTACTAACATACTAACATAGTTAGATACTAACTAACTAACAAAAAAAAAGGGGACAATATTTTGACTTATCTTTTGAAAGAAATCTAAGTTAGTCTTAAGAATTAGGAAAATCATGATTAGGATTTCTAAAAACTTGGTCAAAATAAATAAATTGTTGAATTTTTAGGTATAGGAGGAAAATTGAATAATTAATTAGTCTTAATGAAATGTGCATACCTAATACACTTACACATCTAGGATTCTAAAACAAAGACTCTTGTGCCCTATAAAAAATAATACTAAAAGAATATATAAAATAAAAAATTCACTAATTAAGCTGAATACATGTGCCTCAAGAAGCATAAGTATTCACGCCTAAAGGTGATTGTATAAATAAAAACCTTAGTTTTGTGGCCTAGTTCACTCGAATCTTTAAGTCCGTGGGGGTTTTCTCACCCGGTGCCCTAAAACCGACTGGTTTGGGAGCCACCGACTTTAAGTTCGCTACATGGGTGGATTAGAAAGCCTAAGAAAACTAAGAAATATTATATATATATTAACACATCTAATAGTCAATTAGTTAGGTATGAGGGCCTCAAAAAGCCTTGATACTTACACGAAAGAAAATTAGATGAGTTATACATATTAAAAAAAATTAAATAATCATAATAATAATAAAGAGGCATGAGAGTCTAAGTTAAGGAATTCCTAGTAAAGATTCACAAGGATGCATATGACTTTTAGTAACGATAAAGACTATACAAAAATTCAACTTTGATCCTTACCTAAAATGGATAACAATTTACTATAAAAAGACTAAGTTTAAGAATGAATAAAAATGATAATCCTAAAACTTATAGACTACTTAGTCTCTTCAAACATATTTCAAATATTTTCCTTTTTATGGATTTTGTGGGTGTAATCCGCTGAAAACCCTCACGAGACAACACTCGTCCTCTAGGGTAACTTAGAGGTTTAACGGCTTGTTGCACGTGCTAAGTGCAATCGTGATTCCTACGAAAGTGAGTTAGGATAGATTAGTTTTTCTTTTTATTTTTACTCGAGGACGAGCAAAAGATAAGTGTGGGGTTGTGATAGGTAGTAAAAAATGCATATTTATCACTACATTTACTATCATATTTTCCTATTTATTCTTATAATTATGCACTATTACTACTGTTTTATTATTTAATGTGTGCAAGCCTTGAGTAATTAATTAAATAAAGAATAAAGCCTTAAATGAAGCCCAAATGCCCATGTGCAAGCCCAAGTGCAAAAGTTGCAATTATCAAGTGTAAAAGTTGCAATTACTAAAAGAAGAGGGAAGGGATAGACTTCTACTCAACCCTAAATGCTTGCAGGACAAGGATAAAGATAAAAGGAGGAGAGTATAAAGATAAAATTCGTTTTAAAAGATTTGAAAGATTTGGTTTTAGGGTAACTTGCTTCCCAAGTTATCTCGAATTTTCAAACTAATGAGTCGGCATACAACTTCCAGAAGGATATACCCAGATGGACGGACCAGAGGAGGCCACGCGCGAAAGCGCGTGGCCAGGGACCACACTGTGGCCGCGGAAACGCGGCCATAGCCGCATTTCCGCGGCAAGATAGACGAGTCTGGCGATAAGATTTTTTGGGAGAGTTGTATTGGGACTCTACGTCTTCCAGCTCCTATAAATACCCCTGTAGAGCAATAGAAAAGAGAAACAGTCGAGTACAGAAACAAATTTAGGTTTTTCTTAGGCTAATTTGTAGATTGTATTTTAGGTTTTTTTTATTTTCTTTTTTGTAATTTTAATTTTCTTTATGTAACTGAGAGGAGAGGATACTTTCATGGAGGAAGGAGATCAAACTTGTACTGAAGGTGACATCGGTGTAAGTAATCTTTTCTTCCATTGTTAATTGAATCAAATCAAAGTTTGCTTCTTTTTTCTATTTTTGTTTTTGTTTCCCTCTTTTGTGTTTGTGGATCCATATGAAACCAAGAGCTTCGAAGTTGCCTTCTCCTTGCAAGAGCCGTTGATGGTTTATTGTGATGAATATTTATTTCTATGGTAGTATAGCTCACCTTTTATTTGTAGTATAGATCGGGAATAGGGAAGATCTCATATTCCATGCTTCGTTCGCCTTCAAAGAAAGGTACATCATTGACACGGTTCCAAGGTAAGCAGACGCCAAAGAGGTAAGTAAGTTTTTAGTTTTCTTTCTTTTATTTTAGTGTAAATCACCAATTCTCAATCTTTTTCACACTTCTTCATTGTAAATATCATTGTAAATAACATTATAAATAAATAAAAGAGAACTTACTAAACAAGCTTCCATCGCTAGTCCCTCCATGTGGATCACGACCCGCATAGCCACGTGCTATAGCGGTAGAATTGAGCACCCTGCACTATTGTTTTAAAAATTCTGAAATTCTGTATTTTGTGTGCAGGTAAAATCTCAACCAAAATTTTGGCGCCGTTGCCGGGGAGGGACGGTAAGTTATTCTCTAAAAAAACTAATTATTGATTTATTTATTATTTTTTTCTGTTTGCAGGTTCGGAGAACAGGAAACCTAACAGCAGCAAAGGATATATAGCAACTCTGTTCCTCTGCCCTTGAAGGCCAAGCAGCAGAGCCTACTACAGAGCCGCGTTTGCGCAGCAATAGCCGCATTTTTGCGGCCTGAGTAGTGAACTGCTCACTCAGTTTTCTGCAGGTTGCTGCAAATTGCAATTATTGTTTACTGTTCTGTGAATTTTTCTCTGTAATCACCCTGCATACTGCTAATTAATTAACAGTAACCTATTCGTTGAAAAAAAAATTAGACTCTTGCATCATAGGCACGTGTCTATTTAATTTTTTTTAATTTCTGTTGAAGAGTGCTGGAGACAAGGTACGTTCGCATTGCATATAGAATAGGAAGCACCCTTGGCTGATTTACTGCTTTTGAGTGAATATTTGTCTATTGCTTTACACGTGCACTAAATTGACTTAAGGGCTGTCCTATAAATAAGATAATGTGGGGATTTCATCACCCTTCCTTGGCCCACAAACAATCTCCTCACTCACTAACCCAAGCCTAACTAAAAATGAGTAGACGTTGGCCCTAGGGACATCTCGGACTCAATTAGGAGATTATCCTAAGGGGGAACGGTGTTGGAATTTGACTCTTGTCAAATCAGTGTCTAGGAAGGGATTGAGGGCCGAAAGCCCGAAGATTGGTCCTTATTTAATTAAGGAACGTCTTTGACGGAAAACCTCCTACCAATCTTGTCCTGACCTGGCTGATTAACTCGTGGTCAAAGTCTGCATTATACCTCCCGTGGACAATCTAACCAGTTAGGAGTCGTCTAGGTCATAGGTCTACCCTAACTTAGTTTAGAATTTTTTTTGTTTTTCCTTTGTTTGCTTATTTGTTTGTATTGTGTGATATGGCTTATAACAACAATTTTTCCAATTTTAATCATATTACACACCAACCTCTTTTCAGATATTACCAACCCAGCATATCATAACTTTGACCTACCTAGTGTGCCGGAGTGGTCTTATCCGAATGAATATAACCCATGCCCCCCATCTTATGACCATAATTTCCGCAACAATTTCAACTCTTCACAGAGTCCATGGGGATTCGCCTCCCCAAGTCAAATTTTCAACCAACTTGTCCTCCTTATCCACCTTGTCCACAATATTTTCAAGATTCATACTCAGTTCCACCAGTTCATAATAGAAAACCATCTATCTTGAAAATGATGAGTATGCATGAGTCCAAGCAACAATCACCATCAATGTTGGACATAATGATGCGTGAGTCCAAGCAACAATCACAAAATCTGACGGACTCACAATTTCACCACGATTGTCACAACAACACTTCATCTTTTTAAGTCCAATCACAACAAAATAATGAACCAATCGACTATGAAAAGATGCTTGAAGCCATGACTCAGGCTAGAATCACTCGTGATCATGAAATAGATATGATGGTTCAAACTTTACGTTCTCACCGTTCGGCCATTTCTGATGTCGCTAACCATTCTATTAGAGCTGAAGAGTCACGTTGCTTTGGAAAACAAGATTCTATTTCAGTACAATTATTTGAACTTGCTCAAACTCCAATTTTTGAAAATGATAGTTTGGCAAGTTATTCATTTCCTGAAATAGAACTTGAGAAAGACTATGATCCTGACCCTCAACTTGGTTATTCAATTCTACTTCCTGATTCAATAATGACTCTGGTGTCTTCACCTAATTTCAATTTTCTCGAGTCAACATTGGATCCTGTGCCAATTTATAATGAAATTGAATCACCCATCTTTGATGATCATCATATTGAACTTGACCAATTTCATACTTTTGAAAGTCCCATTGACAAATTGGTCAGTTCTCATTTTTATGATATTGAACTCAATGAGAAATGTGACCTAGATTCTCAGATCTGTGATCAAGTTCAAATTCCCGAATCAATATTGACTCCTGTTTTGTTACCCGATTTGAGTAATTTTTTAAAGTCAGTTTTGATTCCCACACCTGTCATTCTTGAACTTGAATCACCAATATTAAGTCACATTCCATTATGGGAAAATGATTGTGGACTTGAGTTTCAACTTCTTGATTTGGACCCACTTTTTGAACCAAGCTCGACTCCTGAACCTTTACTTGATTTAAGTTACTTTCCTGAGTCGGTATTCGTTCCCGTACTTCTTAAGTCCAAGTTTCTCATTCCAGTCTCGTTTATTTGAGAAAATAAACTTTTTGAGTAGCTTGATGATTGTCTTGTTGAGAGCTTCCGCCAAGCCATTAGCGGCAGGATTATAAGGAGTTGATGCCACGTTCTGAATCTGGTACTTTCGCAAAATCGGTATAACACCTAACTCACGAATTGGGGACCGTTATCATGGATGATTCGCCTAGGGACACCAAATCGATGGATGACATGATGTTTGATGAAATTAACCACGTTAGAAGTTTTAACTTCAACCAGTGGTATAGCTTCTGCCCACTTTGAAAAGTAATCGGTTATCGCTAGGATAAACCGGTATCCTTTTGTCGAAGAAGGGCTGATTGGCCCTACGACATCGATTCCCCATGCTTCAAATGGCCATGAAGTAACGGTTAGATGAAACAACTCTGGAGGCTGATGTATGAAGTCCGCATGAATTTGGCAGGCCTTACACCTCCATGCATATTGGATGGCATCGGCTATCATGGTTGGCCAATAATATCCAAGCCTGTGCAATCGGTCTTTAAGTTCTGGACCTGGTTGATGAGCTCCGCATATGCCGTCATGCGCTTCCTTGAGCACTTCTTGTGCCCTAAATTAGAAAGGCAACGTAGGAGGATATCGTCGTATGAACGACAGTAAAGTGTCTTCAAAGTTTGATCATAGTAAAAGCGGAGAGACCTTCGCCTAATAGATGCCGCTTCTTTGGGGTTATCTGGCAGCAAACCATACAGAGCATAGTCGATGAGAGGAAATCGCCAATCTCTCGGTTCAAAATCCGTCGAGATGTTATAGACCTCTCTGGTCTCAACATATGTTTAGAGCAGACAAGGTGTCGAGTCGCCACTGTAAGGTGATACTCGGTGTCGACTGGCAAGGCTAGCGTTGTTGCTAATGCAGCCAGAGCATCAGCCCTATTGTTCTGGGACCGAGAAACATGACCAATGTAAAAGCCATCAAATAAATTAGCCACTTCGATGACTGTGTGATAATAAGGTACCAAATCTTCGTGACGGACCTCATATTCGCCTTTAACCTGATTGACAATCAGTTTTGAATCGCTATAAGCTTCAAGGAAGTGTACCCCTATTTCATGAGCGAGCTGAAAGCCAATGAGTAGAGCATTATATTCTGCCACATTGTTGGAGCATGATTCCGTCAGAGAAAATGCTCTAGGAAGGACATGGTTTTGTGGAGAGATAAACACAACCCCCACACTGACAATGATCTTGCCTTTAGGGCCTATTCGTGATCCTCCATCGAAGAACATCTGCCAAATTTCATTCTCTTAAGTTATATTAGATTCAAAGACTTCATCTGGAATGTCTTCATGAAGTTTTGAGCTTTCCGGAACTGGATAAGCAGCCAACAACTCTGCAAGTGCCTGGCCTTTAACCGCCTTCTAAGGGACAAAGAGCATGTCGTACTGAGACAAAAGAAGCGCCCACTTAGCTAATGTTGAATTTAATGATCCCGGTTTCGTCATGAGAAGACGCAAAGGGTTCACTCTGGAAATGATATGTATGGTTTGGCCGACCAAATAATGTCGTGTCTTCTGAACCACAAAGATGAGAGCTAAACATTCCTTCTCAATAGGATTATAGCGAGATTCCGTCCCTATCAGAGTCCTGCTCAGATAATAAATAGCTTATTCGTGACCATTATCGTCTTTTTGGGCAAGCAAGGCACCGAGAGAATGGTCCATAGTTTTCACATAAAGCAGGAACAGTTTTCCTGATGTGGGAGCTACTAAGACTGGAGGTTTTGTGAGATATCTTTCGATATCTTCTTAAGCTTCTTGACAAGCTTGATCCCATACAAAAGAAACACCCTTTTTCATGAGTCGGGTGAACGGTTGACAGCGGCCTGAGAGATTTGCGATGAATCTTCTGATATAAGCCAGTCTACCTTGCAGGCCTCTAAGTTCTTTAAGATTCTTAGGCGGATGCATGCTCTGAATGGCTTTGACTTTGTCCGGGTCAAGATGAATTCCTTTTGATGTAACAATAAATCCAAGGAACTTGCTACTCGAAACCCCCAAGAAGGATTTTGTCGGATTCATTTTCAGTTGATGAGCCAGTATTATGTCGAACGTCGTCCTCAAGTCGTGAAGGTGGTCATTCTTATCATGACTTTTGATAGCAATGTCGTTGACATAACATTCTACTGTCTTTCGGAGATGGTCGCAAAAGATTGTATTCATTGCCCACTGATAAGTTGCTCCCGCGTTCTTTAATCCAAAGGGCATCACGATATAACAGTATACTCCCAATGGTGTTCGGAACGAAGTATGCTTCTCATCATCTGGATACATCTTAATTTGATTATACCCTAAAAAGCCATCCATGAAGGACATCCTTTCGAATCCGCAGGTATTGTCAATCATGACATCGGTGATGGGCAGTAGGAATTCGTCTTTAGGACAGGCTGTATTGAGATCAAGGTAGTCGATGCAGATCCGTATTTTCCCATTCTTCTTGAGAACGGGAACGATATTAGCAACCCAATCTGGATGTTGTTCTTCTGTATGAAGCCGCATGCAATGAGCTTATGAACTTCGACTTCAATAGCCTCCATGATGTTCGGACGAAACTGGCGTTGCTGCTGCTTGACTGGCTTGGCGTCAGCTCTGATGTTCAGACGATGCATGGCTACTTGTGGATCAAGTCCGGGCATGTCTCCTTAGCTCCATGCAAAGACATCTACATACTCCTTTATAAGCATCATGAGTTCTTCTCTTTCTGCGAGTGACAAGCTTTCACTTATAAAGATGGGCTTAGGGTGATCTTGACTACCCAAATTAACCTGGATTACCTTGCCTTTAATAGGAGGTTAGCATTGTTCGAATCGCTTTTCCCACTGGAGATCTAATTGCTGAGCCCATGGTTCCTCATCAATAACTTCTATTGGCTCCAATTGGCTGCTTGAAGTCATATTAACTGTGAGATTCTCGAACATCATTCCCACACTGACATCTGAGTCCCATTCGGAGGAAGAGGCAGAGTGTGACGGGATCGGTTTGTCATCCTTTGACTGAACCGTTGCTGGTGGTGTAGGAGTAACGTATCCCAACCCCCTGCGTGTGTTATCACAGTAGTTTGCCGGTTTCCCTCTTAGCACGAAGTTGCGCGGAAAACTACGTCTTCCTTTTTTGAAATTCAGGCCCTTCCCATGCTTCAGGTTGTATCCCATTTCTTCATCATACGGTGCGCTGGTTGTGCATAATGGAAAAATTGTGGGGTGTCTGAGTCTGAACTTGAATCTGCGGCTGTAGACCTTTGCAGTTGGGCTTTACCAAATATTATGGTAATTGACCCTCTTTGGATGGAGGAACCACTAAAACGGATCCTTCTATAAATTTCACGGTTGTACTTGATGCACTTGGCTTATGTAAGGGCGTGTGCAGAGAGCTATCCGTTACGGATTCAAACAATTCAACACTTATAAGATAATCAAAGAAAATATTGTCATTAATTACTCATCCACCATCATCTTCAGAAGGAGTGTTACATTGGGGATTATTAAGACATACTACAATCGGTTCACCGATCAAAATAGCTGGCATGTCTGCTTCAGATTCTGAATCCGCCTCATTGCCACTATCATCATCGTCAAGCAATGATTCTTTTGATGTTTCACCGATCTCTTGATACAGGAGAGTGTCAGTAAAGTAATTCTCGACCCCTTTGAATGGTTGCTTGTCGGTGAAGATAATTCGTGCTGTTGTATCATCTTCAACATATTTGAAGCATTGGTGCAGAGTAGAGGGAACAATCCATTTGGCGTGGATCCACGGTCATCCTAGTAACAAGTTATATGACGTGTCAGCGTTAATGACATAGCACGTCACTTCTTACTTCAGGCTCCCGATTCAGTAACGGAGTCGAATCTTCCCAAGCGGATGACTACTTCCTGGATGAAAACCGTATATTGTTGTAGTGGTTGCGGATAACCTATATAGTGGTATGCCGAGGAAGTAGAGGAGCCTTTGGGGATGAGACTGAGTGCAAACCCCGGATCAACCTGTACCCTTTCAATCCATGTCGAACCGATATATCCGGTGTAGTACAAAGGTCGATCGTGCTTGTTATCCTTGAGAAGCATATCCTCCGCTGTGTAGGTGATAGCAGGTACCTTTGATTACACATGATGGCATTCAGGGCAAGAAGACTGAGCATCATCTTTTGGGACTTCTGGCATGTATGTCAGGAATGATTCTGAGTTAGCCAGTGAATCTTGAGTGCTTCTCTTGTCTCTTTCGAGAGATGAAGGAGCTCGTGTATGGTAATACGAGCTGGGATATTAGCCAGCTGGGCCAATATGTCAAAATGAAAGGGCATGTTAAGCCCTGGGCCTGAAGACTTCTTTAGGACGTGGTCGAACCGGATTTCTTTCTGCTTCTCTTTTCCCGTTGTCGGGAGCGGAGCTGGTGTGGATATTTGTACTGACGTCGTCTGCTGTTGTGTCTCATCAGTAGCTTTCTCATACTGTTTTAAGTATGATTTTTTAGATCGAGTACCTGTCGGCTGAGGTACATCAGCCTGTGTTGTGCAAGCGTGCTTTTCCCTTCAGAATCGCTGAGAGAAGCTGATGTGAGATTGCCATCATCCGGCAGGATGGAGATAACATTGCAAGATTTGCCCTTCGACTTAGATTTCTTTGAATCCCATTGTTCGTCTTGAACAAGGTCTGGGTGTATCCACATGATTTCCCCTATCTCTAGTGTCAAGGGAACAAGACCCTTATTCTCTTGAGTTTTAGCTAAAGGATGCTTGACTTCCAGCCACGGTGCAGGGATTGGAAAGGTCCCGTCAGGAACCGTGACTTTCGGGGTTTTGCCGAACTCGAGAGTCACCATGTTTGCAGTGACTTTCTTTTGCTCTGATTTCAGAGTCAGAACTCTGACGTCGACTAAAGCTTGGATTATGTCCTTGAGGATAAAGCACTTATCAGTAGGGTGATGAACCATCCTGTGGAAGAGGCAATAGTTGGGATCGTTCGTCTTCCCACTTCATTAGGACGCCAAGCATCCGATAGCTTCAATTTATTCCCTTTGTGGAGTAGATGGAATATTGTGACGACCTGTTCGTCTTTGAAGGAATACTGTTTCGGAGGAAACTTGGACTCCTGATTATTAAAGCCGCTCTTCTTGGCCTTCGAATGAACATCCCCCGATAATTCGACGGCATAGTCTCTTTCCCTTTGGCTTGGGAAGACTGTGCCATGTCACTGCATCCCTTAGTATTCATACCCCATTTGCCTTTAGGGGTGGATGGCTCGAACTTTTTAGCTGACTTTTCGGCTATCTCAGCTTGTTCGACTAGTTCCTTTCAGGTATGGGCTTTGATAGTTCCATCCGAGTCTCCACTTAGTCTAGAAAGTTATGCCTGCACGTCTGTAAGAGCATGGGTAATGGCATCCCTGCTGGGCACATCAAAGACAAATTTCTGAACTGTTCAATGTAGCCGCGGATAGATTCTCCTTCTTCTGTACGGTAGAGAGGAGTTTGTTCATGGTCACCTCGGTATCATCCTCGTAGAAACGAGAAAGAAATCGAGTTTCTAGGTCGATCCAAGAATTGATAGAGCCCGGAGGAAGGCTTCGGAACCAGTCGAATGCTATCCCCTTCAGGGTGCCAATGAACAGTCTGGCCATGATAGCATCATTGCCTATGACATTACCGGTCTGAGACCGGAAATAGTAGATGTGCTGGTTTGGTGAGCTCTTACCATCATACGTATGTAACGTTGGTGGTTTGAACTTTGGTGGGTATGGTACTGAATCCCATTTCAGCAGGTAAGGAGGGACTGCCCCTACTTTCTTTAGTTCATCTCTCTGAGTTAGGGATGCAATCTGAGCTTGGATGCCTTTAAGAATTTCAGCGTCCACAAAAGAGCTTTCCTTTGACTTCTCAATCTTTAGTTGCTCATCACTATGATGTTCTTCTTCATTTTGGCTACTCCCGGTATCATTGTTGTTCCGATTACTGAGGAGTTGAGCCAGCATCTGTTGAATGTTGTCCAAGGCTTCTTGCTGGGCCTTGGAGGTCTGCTCCTGGGCTTCCAACCGTTGACGGAGGTCATCATTACTGTTATCAGCCATATTCACTGATACTCTATCCACCGAGCTGACTGTCGCTGAAAAGGCATACCCGTTGTCTTCGTCCTCCTCTTCACACCATTGGAATAATTTTCTCATTGGTTCTGGTGAGGTTACTGTGGTTGAGGAGGATGGTTGCTCATAACTATAGGGTATTGCGACCCTAGATCTGGTGTTTCGGAAGACGCCTTCTTCGTGTACCAAGACTTCGCTAAGGCCCGGACTATAGCCCGGATCTGGAGAACTGGAGGGAGCGGTATGTGACGCTCGTCTGTCCCTACGCGGTTCTCGTCCCCTTCTGATCATGTTAACGGATGCAGAGGGCAGATATTACGATACCCTCCTTTTGCGATGTTTTACCGGAGCTTGCATCGACAGTCGGTCAAAAAACTAATCGTCGGCCTGGAGGAGTGGCGGGGATTGGTCCTACCGGCAATGGACTGAGTGGACTGTCACCAACTGACATCCCACTTGTTGACAACAGGAGGGAGAAGTTCGGAAAGGTCCCGACTTCCGTTTGCTTGTCAAAAATTCTCACAAGTCAGACCCAGTCGGGCTTAAGCGATTTAGCGCAGAGGCTCTGTGGATTGCGCATAGGGCGATGCCCTGCTCTTTTCATCACTGCAGAGGTAATTAACACTAAGCTGTGCTTTAGCTCTAGCTTCGCGGCTAAAAGCTTTGGAAATGCCCTTGGGTGTTGAAGCTGCATAAGCACCGCTATCAACACTTAGGGACGATCCCTTAGCTTCGCTGCGAAGAGCGAGCTTAGTTCTTGAGGAAGTAGGGAGGGGAGCACACTGTGGTGCTTTGTCTGCTACCTTGCTGCAAAGGAGGTTAGCACAGCTGAGTGCTCTAGTCCTAGCCTGGCGGCCGGGAACTCCGCGTGTACCCTGAGGTGCTAGCGTTGTGTTTGCCTTGTCATCAGCAACTTCTCTCGGAAGAACGAGGTTGATGCGAGGAGTCACTGCTCCTGTATTAGGCGAAGGCATAGTCGCTGTTTTAGCCTCACAGCTAATGGCCTCAGCGAAGTAAACAGCCCTTTTGCCTTTTTCTTCGCGAGAGAAGTGCACCTGCGGCGTAGCTACGCCTAGAGCTTTCTGCTTTGACCTCCACATCTGCTTTGAAAAAGGAGACTTAGGTTCGCAGGGAACCTAACTAGCCACACACGAGGCTGAGAGGAGTTGGAAGGATTTTGCCTCCGGTTTCTGCTCCGAAACCTTAGCCATCGAGACCTTTCTGTGCTTTCGTGCATGGAGCATTAAACCACCCCCAGAGAGGAGCTCTTCGAATTTCCTTGGTCAAAGTGAACGACTAGGTTTTTGAAGGTAACAGGCTGAAGATTCTGACCCTTGTATTGTGGGCCTGCTTCCTTGTTGCGCCAGAAGACCGTGGTAGGCTCGCGGAGAGCCTCATCTGTCTCCACAGAGACTTGTTTCGAGGATTTAGCCAGAGGGACTCTGGCCATCCCGACTTCCTTGAATTCAGAAGTAGACCTGAAGGTCTATTCGTCGCATTGCGACACTTGATTCTCAATAGTGGAGAATTCAATCCCCAGCGGAGTCGCTATCTTGTTTTCCATTGATTTTGCAAAGGAAAAACTTACAAAAAAGGGGTCGAGGAGCTAAATTACAAGTATTCTTTTAAAATAAAAAAGAATTACAGGTAGATCTCCTCTGAGATTTCTGGGGAAGTGTACCGATAGAGTCTAATCAGCGCGTGATCACTTTGTCCCTTTGACGATGCGATCGATCAGACAATTGGACTACTGCCTGATGGGATTCCCTTCTCGCCTGGTTCGGGGAATCGGAGAATAGAAGGTTGGTAGAACCCTCTTGTACTTCTCAAACTGCCTCCACTTGGGAATTCCTTCTCGCCTGGTTTCGGAGATTCCTTGAAAGGAGGAAAATCTTAGGGTATTAGCACCCTGATTAGAGAAGTAGTTCTCTGAATTCTTGGAAGCGAGAGAATAGGTCTCTGTTTCTCCTCTTTTTCCTCTGTTTTCAGCCTCTCTCTCTCTCTCCCCGTGTGTCTTGCATGCCTCTGGTTGGCTATTTATAGGGAAAGCAGT
>JAVJIF010018953.1:0-18886 GCA_038442645.1 Agave tequilana
ACCGCTACGATATAAAGGGCCCACTGACAAAAAGAGAGAAATCTCCCGTCATCCACAATTCTATCCTCCTCGGCCATGGTAGTGATTCTCCGCTGCTTCCGCCCGACGCCGCGTCCATCACCGCCGCACGAGTTCTTCGGCGGTGACCGCACCTCCGGTGAGCACAACTCTTCTTCGCTTCATTTACTGATAATTACAAGTTAGTCCGCTGTCTCCTCACGATGTTCTCAGCGTGTTTGGGAAATTTTGCAGTTAGAGGAAATGTGAGTGTTTTTAGTTAGAAATTTGAAGAATTGGAAAATTTACGAACTTTTTAAGCTTATTTTGTGTCTGAGTGTTGATATATCTGTTAGCTGCTAGGTTTGATCTGCTTTTGTATAGAAATAAGCTTATAATTGCAATTCAGTTCATAATTTGCTGAAAAGATTGGCCCTTTTTGCCAGGAATGAAATAATATTGAAAAAGATGTGATTTTTATCCATAATGGGAGTTTTGTTATTGAGAACTGGAAGAGTCAAGAGAATTTTTCTTTATAAAGAGAAGAAAAAGCCTTTTCCTTTAAATTGTTGTTCGAAACTCATTATTAGGAAAATTTCCCCTTCTTATGTTAGCAAGTCTTTGAAGAAAGAATCATTAATTTAGTTCCATTTGCACGAGAACAATGAGAACTTTTTAACTGAACAGTACTACTTGAGATGAAGTTTGGCATGCATACTTTGCTTTTGACTAACTATTTCAATTCTTTGAAACTAGAAGATTTGGTCGTTCTTCCATTCAGGAAGAAAAAGGTGGCTTTGCTTTCTATGAGAGTCCACGTTTCAGCTGACCAAGGCCTGAACTTGCCGAGCAATGAGCCCATATCGTCTGATGGGAAGCTATCAGGATTTTGCCTTGTAATGCTCAAAAGCACATCTGATCACCAGGTATGATGGTAAGTTTATTAAGTTCCACAAGCATGTTTTTCCTTTTCCTGCTTCAATGTGTAAGAGAAAACTATAATGAGGTTGGTGATGTAAGGAAAACCAAGCAACATATTACTTACCATTGGCAGACTTATGTGTTCAAATCAGCGTAGGATCATCTGATCGTCTAAGACAATTTCGTAAAACTTTGCTTAAATTGAATACTTTGATTATTGTTAAATCAATTGAAGGAACTGAAATTGTGTATTTATTGATGAGGGCAATGCCTGAATACATAGACAATACAATTACATAATAAGAAAACTTCTAATCCTAATACAACTAGTATTATATAGTCCTAATACTGCTCTTTAACACCCCCTCTCAAACTCGAATTGATGAAAAGTTGTGAGTTTGAATAAAAGAAAAATAAAAAAAAAAAATTTCAAAAATATCTGCTGAAAAATCTAGAAGTTGATATCAATCTTGCATGGCGCTCTTTGAAGACTGATAACTGGAAAAGCTGTATCTTGAGCACCTCCTCGCAAACTCATGATGATGAAACATTGAAAGTTTGGATGAGCGTGGACAACAAGAAAATGTCGTGCTATTGAAGAAATGTTCTGAAGGAGGAGAGGTGGATACCGATCAATATGGAGCACTTTCTGAACCTTGACCAAAATCTCTTTCACGTATCGCAAGGTAGACTTTGAGTTTGTAAGTAGAATACACAGGGCGACTTAAAAAATTCATGGAGTCTTTTTAGCTGGAAGTGAGGTTAACATTGAACTTGTAAGTCTCGTAAGAATAGTCGGGTGGACATCAAAAAAAAACCCACTGTGTCTCTTTCGCTTGAAGGTTGGCGGGCATTAATATAGTGCGAAATTCGTTGTTGGAAAAGACGATCAGTTAGAGGAAGAAGATATACAAGTTTTGAGAGATGCCTAAATTCACTAGAAGTGAAGATTTTGAGAGATGTTCAAACTCAGTAAAAGTAGAGATTTTTGAGAGATCCTCAAGCTCAGTAGAAGAAGAGGAGACTGGTCTGAAGAAAGAAGCTGCCAGTATTCTACGAGAAGAGAGAGTCAATAACATGAAATCAGAATTCAATGATGATGAAAAGAATTTTGATAAAGCAGAAGCACAACATGGTCTAGCGCTAGGCACACGTTACATGTGTACTACCCAGCGCAGTCTCGGCAATGACATGAGAACAACCATCACCAGAGAAATTTTTTGAAAGGCTCTGATATCATATTAAATCAGTTAAAGGAGCTGAAATTGTGTATTTACTGATGAGAGCAATGCCCGAATACATAGCCGATACAATTACATAATAAGAAACCTCTTATCCTAATACAACTAGTATAATATAATCCTAATACTACTCTTTAACAATTATTAACATGGATATATGTTTTGTGCATGGTTAAAAAAAAAGAGCTTTGCAGCCCAGACGCCCGCCAACCAGCATGCTCACGGGAGAGAAGAAGAGGAGGGGGTGTTGGTTTGCTAGAGGAGTTCCCTATCTAATATCAACAAATTGCGAATTTCTTTTAGGAGCATAATCTATATTTTAGAAGTTATATTATGAGTTGGAAATGGTAGATAAGGGAGTCTCAGTTATTACTGAGTGTATTTTAAGAGTGATTTAGACAGCTATGATCAGGGAAAAGTTAAATCAAATTATTTAGTTTCCATCTGTAGATTTCTCAGCATTATTATATCCCTCACTTAGGTCTTTTTTCTAGATATATCATTCTCCTTCCTTTCTTAATGCCGCATGTCTTCCAACAAAAATACTTAAGAGGATTTTCCTTTAGAAAGAAAAGAAAAGGATGTGGCCCAGTTGTTGGATTGCTGTTTGCCATCTGGTGGGGCCCTCAATAGTAAGGTTAGCGTGGAGGGGAGATGGGGAAGGGGGGTGATGTTCCAGTGGGAGGAACTTGGACACCTGCCTCAGGAGGATGAAGGCCCAGGTGGGTTCAATTTTGTGTGTGTAAGCTCTGCCATGTCCATGATGGTGATGGATGATGATCCCAGAGCTAGGGTTTTGTTAGGGTTTTATGGGAAGAATAGAATTTGGAGTCTTTATCTCAATCAAGTTTAGCTCTCTGTAGTGAGGACTATCAAATTTTCTTACAAGACAGTGGAGTTCAACCAAGTTTAGCTCTCTATAGTTGGACTGTTAAATTTTCTTACAATACAACTAAAGTTGTTAATTCACTGGATTGCAGGCTTTTGAAAAATATTGTGATCCCATGAGTAAGCCCATGAGTTGAAACATTGAGTTGGGCTTCCCAATTTACTAAGATTTATGAGTCTAGTCTTTAGTACTTGCTAGCTGAGTTGGCACATGGCTTGGCTGATCAGCATAAACATTAACAGATGATGAAAGCTGATGATATATATATATATATATATATATATATATATATATATATATATATATATATATATATATATATTATATATATAATATATATATATCATTCAAGAAGTTTGCACTTTCCAATATGCCATCCAGGCTTGGCTCATTGGAAAAGGAGTGAAATGAATGTGGAAAGTCTTCTGCTCAAGTACTTTTATCGCGTGCATTAGCTTTTCACTGGTACTTTTATCAATAGCCATTATTCTTGTAGTAAAAAATAAACAAAATCAATTCTGAGCTGGAGATATTTGCATATTAACAAAATTTCAGTTCTCAGTTGAAGATATTTGCATTTTCTACTAAGATCATAGAAGAACTAGGTAGGTCAATGTGTGACATGTTACCAGTTTAACTAAGAAATATACCAAAAAAACTAACTTTTTCCGTTTCACAAAGATGCTGATCTTCAACATTTAGTTTTAAATTGCACTGTGGATTTAAAATCTGTGGATTTAAAATCTATTGTATTTCATCAATGCCATTGAAGACTTTGGTATGTGCAATGCACTATAGTATGAGAAGATAGCTGAGGAGTGGAAGGAAATAGAGACGTGTAGGCGCAAGCTCAAGTTTAGATAGGAGATATATAACTTCTCTTGTTTGAGGCATTAGAATACAAAATAGACGTATGGGAATTATATTATCAAGCACTTATCAGCAAATCTTATATTAAACTGCCATAATTCTTGGTATCAGCCAATGATTTTAGTATCAATATGTCGTCAATATCGCCATATCGGTAATATCAGGCCCGATATCGGCCGGTACTATAAGGTTAATATCATATCGGGTACCAAAGACCCGGTATGATATTGCCAATATATACTGATATTTCAAATCAGGGGATAAAGAAAAAGATTGAACCTTAAATTTAAACCAAAGAAACCAACACAAAGCAAAATAAACACACCAAAGAAACCAACACAAAGCAAAATAAACACCTCTGAAGTACTATGTAATGGCAAAAATTATATCCACATACTCCACAAAGTAGAAATAGTAGTGCATGGCTCCAGAGGTGCAAATGCACTGGGAAGAGGAGAGTCAATCTATAAACACATTGCATAAACAAATAGAGTTCTTTTTTTTTCTTTTCCTTCTAATTACATTTAACGGTTTGTAGAAGTATAAAGTGGAGGAGTCAACTGATAGAGATCAAGCTAGCAAAGAAGATTGTAGTTAACTGATAGAGATCAAGCTAGTCAAGAAGATTGTAGTTAGCTGATAAGCTAGTCAAAAAAGATCAACCTATTTAAGAATTTTATCGCCAATCACACAATAGACCATTGCCTCGATCTGGTTGCCTTCCGGATCAGTGATGCCAGCTCCCTCAATTACATACACAGTTGTAATTGCAACAATTTTTTATTAGCATCAGAATTCTGGTAAGCTGGTTGAGTTACAGATTGCTTGCCCAGGGTTGAAGAAACTTCCTAAAATGAAGCCTACAGGTTTCTGACCACAGGTGAACGGCAACTTTGCTCATCTATGTGACAATTAGTAACTTACTCTCATATATCACACTCCTAAAAATGCTCGTACTATCTAAATAACTTCAACGTTTTACATCATACAAGAAAAGGAAACACAATAATCCAAATCTACTATGGCAAAGATCCAAATGATGATATGCAGGTCACGAAAGGCATAAAGCGTGAAGTATTATCCAACAGGTCAAAGAACCACACAGTTTTTGCTTTAGAAAAGAGAGCCATAAAATGGAAAGATCTAATACACTAAAATGGACTATCCTAAGCTCACAAGAAGGGATATTAAACTGAACATGAGATTGGCAACTAGAGTATATGAGTCATCAGTATCATCATGGTATTCTAGAGCATTTTCCACTCAAAATGGGCTAGGGGTGCAACATGGTTGTATAGGCTCCACTAAAATTAAAAAAAGATATTTACAATAAGCTAACAGCCATCTGAGTTGGCTCAAAATTCCTCGCCCAGGAAGACTTGCCATAAACTCTGAAAGGCCAAACATCAGGTAGAAAAACCTATCTTGTTGTTTATAGTTTTATACTATATTCAGTTTAAGCATGAAGCCGAGGAACAGCTCTCCAGATTCTCCTAGTAGGATAGACTCCAAAAAGCGGGGAAAAGATGATAAGATTTGCTCCAGATTCATCTAAACACCTGATAGAAGCCAAAATGTAACTGAAGCCCAAAAACCTTACAGCACAAAGGTACCGACATGTTCTTCCTGTTTCCTGCAAGTGCTACTTGATGAGATTTACAGTCTCAACTCAATTCCCATGTAACGGGCAAAACTCTTAGCAGAAGAACTATGCGATAAGATCCTTGTTTCTGAAAAGGAGACCTTAGGACTCTAATGTAGGCAACTGGAGGAGGTTGTCAGAGGAACAGGTAAACAAGCCATCAAGTGCTTTCAAGAGTCTCAGAAACCCTTGAACTAAAAAGTTGTCAGATCTAAATACATGACGATTGGATAGAAGGTAAACACCCAAATAGAATCAAGGAATTGAAAGCGGTTAAGGACTGAAGGATTTGTTGGATGACATGGACATCGACCTTATTTGCAGATTTATTCAGGAACTAAATGGAAGCATTTATCAAAGACAACCTAGCTAGATAACTAATGAAATCACCTGAATATAAAGGATAGTTCTTTGCTTTACATTACATTTTAACACTTAAACTGCATATTCTGTATTGGACTGATGAAATTTATCCATAGTGGAATTATGGTGGCAATATTCATTTTTGACTGCTTTAAGGGTATATTTGTAATCTTTTCAATCTTTTAGACTCTGAATATTTAAACCATATGTTCCCTTATAGAACCGTATATCATGTTGATCTATGTCATGTTCTTATGAAGCAGTACCATATTGAGGGGTCATCTGCCTTTTTCATTTTAATTGAAATTGATTTCTGCAGAGAATTGCATCATTCAACTTTACAAAGGCATTTGTTCTTGCAAACTCTTTGATGCTCATTCTGCCTCTTGAAGCTCTCGCAGAAACGTGTGAGGCTGATAACTCTCTTTTCAACATGCCTCTACTGTTTGGGATAGCCCTTATAGGGGCTACTGTTGGGGGTAAGCTGTTATGTTAGCTGAGGAGATTTATTTGATCATATTTATCACGTTATTGTTTCATTACGCTTGTTTGATTCAACTACTGAGGTGTTTGAAGTACACCACTATCCAAGGTTCCTTTTTTCAAATTATGTAGATCCCACAAAAATGCATTTGACATATGGCAAGTCATCTCTTGAGGATGTGCATAAATTTACGTCTAATGACCAATGTCAGAGCATTTCATGGAACAAGATAAAGGAACCATCTTGATCACCTCCTTAGAAGTGAACGCTTTTTCCTCTCGCTTTCTTGGATACCAGGCAAGTTGCACGTGGGTCACAACTACACTTTCTTACAAGGTTTGCAAGTGATGTATGATGCTACAATGGGCTGATGAGCTGACGACAATAAGGACCAACTATTCAGAATCACTTGAAAATTGAAAAGGGTCATTTCTATTTTAGGTTAGCTAGAAAGAGGGAAAACGGAACATAGAAAAAAAGGATAAAGAAAAAAGAAAGAAAAGAAAGGATACACAAATAAGTGCTTGAATGTGTAGACATAATAGCTGGAGTTGCTTCCTACTTTATTTTGTGAGACGACCACACTGTCTCATTAGGTTTTGGCATATATTTAATGAAAACTTACCTTTTAGCATTTTTTTTTTTTTGTGCATACATGGAGAAGGCAACAGTCAATCCTATCCTACATAAACGATGCAAGCAATTGTGTATATATGGAATAGTATGAACAGGTTCTCAAGATGCACAAGGGAGCGAAGGTGAATAATAATTACTTCACCTTATAAAATTAGTGAAAAAAGAAAAGAAAAACTCAGCTAGGACTTGCTAAATTTCCAATACTAAGAAGCACCAAACACAAATGACACCCTGTAGAAGAACTCGTCATAATTTGTATGTGACCTTGCATGGTTAATTAAAATGTACAAGCCAAAAGGATACAAGAAAGAGGGTAAGAATAAGTTACTTTAGATTCCGGTCACTTGAAAATGAGACCAATGGCCTACTAGAAGGAACAAAGTATAATAGTAATAACATAAGCTTTGCCTAGAAAAAAAAATGAGGTTCAACTAGTATGTCAGGAAGGCTTGAAATATTACAATTTATTAATAAAAGCAATTACTTGACCAGTTTCCATGGTACTACATGACCAGTTTAGGATCTTCATCCTTGAATAGAAGTTCACGTCCTGAGCTCGGTAAACAAAATAAGTTAAATGAACTCTTCAAAAGTATTTCATGTATCTGAAATTCTGCACAAAAAACCTGACTAATGTATATCCATTCTAAAGATTGCATAAAATTTAGAAAGTGGAAACAAAATTCAAGAACATGATAAGAACTCAAGAAGGCTTATCCAAGACGTAAAACCATTAACAAACTTAAATTGAAGACTTTCTTGAGGTTACTCGAAGAACATGAAATGTGAGCTAAACCAAAATCACGGAGTAAACAGAAGAAGTTAAAAAAAATATTTACACATGTTAGACCCTGCCACAATTTTACTAAATTATACAAAGATAAATAGACAAATTATCATCATCGTCCTCTCCTTCCCATTACCAACTCAGCATCACATAGCATTTCATCTTATGAAACTAATTCAGATTGTCCATGACAGCATTTGCCCAAAATTTTCGTACCAGAACCTCTAAAAGTTAGACCCTTTATTAAAGGAAAATGAAGAAGAATGAAAACCTTTTCCACACCTGAAAATATCAGAGCCTCCAATGTGGGGACTAAGAGCGCCATGGGGTGCTGATTGCAGACATCACATCAGAAAGCCTTGCACATCTGGTGACAAGGTTGGGCCCGTCTCCGTCATCTATAAGCAAGAAAGAGGAAAGGTGTAAGGATTTTGTTTGTTTATACAGAAATTGAGAGGTCTATTTTTCTCTTTTCTTCTTTTGTTTTGTGAGGTTTTTTTTTTATTTATTTTATTTATTTTATTTTTTTGGGGGGTGTGTTTTCAGAGAGGGACGTAGGTGTACTTTTTGAAAAGATTAAGAGGATGATAAGGTGTGCAGAGATGAAGGGTTCCATGGGGAAGATGGAGAGACCGGAGAGGTGATTGCTGGAGAGATCAGGAGTCAATCCTTCGCAATCTAGGAGGAGATAAGGGCAATTTGTGCTTGAGTGAAGAGGGATTATTGGAGATAAAGAGGGGTCAGGTTCGGACATGGTTCAAGCAAGATGCGGATAAGCAAGATTAGTGGTATTGAATCGGATTTGAATCAGCAAATAAACGCGGGAAACATTTTAAAGCATGGTTAATAGAAATGTTAACATAAAAAAGAGAGCAATACCTAAGGAAAAAGCTGTTGACATATTCCTTAAGATGCAAAGAGGGCATAATACAATACCACACGGTGATACAGGAAATGGGAAATGAGATAGTGATACTCTACTTTACTATATAACAAAAACACCCATAAAAACTATTAAAGAAGAAAAGCAAAAAGATTTTAGATTAAGGGAGACCCACAACTCCAAAAGAAAAGATAAAGACAAATAAAATCAAATAAAATGCCAAATCTCGAAGGAAAAATATATAGTTAAATCAATCAAAAGTTACTAAGACATTAACACAAGTAGGTAACATGCGGATTATGTTGCTTGATGCACTTAGTTCTCAAAAAAAGAGGAAGAAAAGGGAAAGCAAGATATCCAACCTACTTTTACACGTGTAGGAGAAGTTGCGTGGATAACAAATAAGAGAGGTGCAGTGTGTTGTGCACTTGGAACCCTTAAACTTAACTCTGTTTTTAAAACTAATTCTCTTTAGACATTCATTCATAAGCAAAAGAATTGACGGACAATTAATTCTTAGGCAAAAGACTTTGCGACAAAATTGATTACATAGGAAAAAGAATTTGAGGGAAAAAATTTATTGTTGAAGTCAAACAGTTATAACATGGAGAATTTGTGCAAATTGTGGTAGCACCTGAACGATAAGCTTTGTTGAGCAACAGAACCTGGGAGTAGGGTTTTTCTGTTTTGGGCGGAGAAGTGGTGATGGGGACATCAAGGAGATTTACATAGTTTATTTGGTAGTAGTTTGTTTATTTTAACCTATTTTAAATTTTTTTTTAGGTCTCACATTGATTGTGGTGAAAAATCTCCTTGGATGTAAGCCTATATAAGGCTAAGATTGTTGTTGAATTATTTAATGAATGATTGATTATGAAAATTGCCGTTTGAGCATTTTTGTCGGGTGAGATGCCATCGGAGAGATTCCCAAACTCTATCTTGGGTGATAACCCTAAATTGAGATTTTCTAGTGTTCATCCCCCATCAAGTGGTCTAAGAATTTGAGGAGGAAGTAACGTACAGCGACTTGGGCTGGCTTTGGGCAGAGTTAGGGCTGCTACACAACTACTCGAGACCCGGATCTTGACCTGGTTCTGACCAGGAGCCCACCTGAACCTGTACAATACCCGCTTATGAATGGGTGTTTGCCGGGTCTAAAAGTTGGACCTATTCATAAATTTGCATAGCATCTGGGCATCGTGTTTGTCGACCCAACTCGCATCGAACGCGGACCCGTTAGTCTAGGAGCAGAGACAGGTATTATGTGCATTACCCAATCCAGATCTGACCCAGCCCTCACTAAAATACACTTAGTCTATACAATCGAACTGAGTTATATGTGTGTGTGTGTATATATATAATATAACTACTTTGAAGTTGAACCTATATTAGATGAACTCTTGAAATATTTTGAACCTACTACCATGTATTGTTAACTATATAACATTGTGTGGATGGTTTTTGAATTTACTTGCACCTAATTTGGATGTTGTTATCTATTTTAGAACTAGTTTCATGTATTGTTTACTTTACTAGCTCTTTGTGATCTATTTTTGATCTAATCTATTTGTTATAGTGGATGATATGTTATTTGCAACTGAACTAATCCTTCATTTTCTAAAATGAGTTGCATGTTATTATCTATTTTGGAATTACTTTCATATATTGCTAACTATATTGGAGTTCCTTGTTATTTATTTTAGATCTAACCTACTTACTACAGTGACTTATTTTGCAATTCAATGCTAACCTTTCATTTACAATATAAGCAATATGTTGTTATTTAATACCCGATACCTGACCCAGACTTGCCCTATACTTGACCCGCACCAGCATGTGATGGGTAGGGTCATTGTACTAAATACCCTACCCGTTAACACGTTGAGTACAATGTCTATATACCCCGAACCCGGACCTGTTCATAATAGGGTCTGGTATGGGTCCAAAATTGTTACATATGAGGGGTCGGGTCCGGGTCTGTTCCCGAACCCAACCTGTTGATACCCAGACCGAAACCCGACCTGGTAGCAGCCCTTGGTAGAGTTGTATAATATCATCCACAAGGCAGAAGGGAGTAAATATTTAGCTTTGAGTTGGGTTTAGATTTGGTTTTGTTCAAGAGGAATTGGCTCCCTGATGTGGATGCCTCAATGAAAAGGGATGGCGGTACAAAGTCAGCTGGGGTGCTACCTTCTACTAGGTAGTAGATAAGGGCGTGTTTGTTTCGCCGCAAAACGCAAGTCGTAAAACTTCTTTTCCATTTTTCGTTGTTTGTTTCGCTGAAAAATAAGTTACAAAATACAACTCTTCTTTTCCCATTTACAGTTGCTACAGTTAAATTGTGGTCATATAAATATCACTTTTACACTCATATTTTCTCACTTGCAGTTGCTACAGTTAATTTTGTGGTCATGTAACTCTCATTTGTAGTACACTTATAGTTTAAAACAGTTACTTGATAATCAATATATAATTTAATATTATTAAATATTTAATATTTTAAATAGTGTTCAATTTCTTATTTAATTATTTTATATTTTTAATCTTTAATTTTTTTATTGTTTTTAATATTGTTTTAATATTTAATATTTTACTATTTTAATTTAATATTTTAATTTAATATTTTATTTAATACTTTATTATTTTATTAATACTTATTCCATTTTTTATTATTTATTTAGAGTTAATATTTTATTAATATAACAATATTATACTTTAATATAAAATTATTATATATTTAATTATTTATTTTTTAATATAAAAAATTACTTTATTAATATCATAATATATTTTATTATTATATTAATATTTTATTATGTTAATTTGTAATAATAATTCAGTATAATAATACTATAATGATAATTTATTATTAAATTATAATTATATTTTACTTTGTTAATTTTATATTTCTATAATATTACAATAATATTATAATAAAATTTATATTATAATAATTTTCAAGTATTTTTAATACTATAATATTATAACTATAGTTTATTATTTTTGTAAGATTTTTTAATATTATAATAAAATTTATATTATAATAATTTTCAAGTATTTTTAATATTATAATATTATAACTATATTTTATTATTTTTGTAAGATTTTTTAATATTTATATTTTATTAGTATTCTTAAAATTTTATTAATGTTCTTTAGATTTTCTTAAAATTTTATATTATTTATTTAGTTAATATTTTAGTAATATTTTACTATTTATACTAATATTTTATTAATATTATTGTTATAAATAAAATATTAAGATTATTAATTTTTTATCTCCAATTTATTAATATAATTTAATTTGTAATAGTAGATTTAATTTAATAGTATTTATAATATTTAAATCACTGCTACAGTTAATTTTGTGGTCAACTTTTCCACTTACACTTTTACATTACCAACCAAACACCGTAAAACACAATATATTTTACCATTTACACTTTCACTTTATCAACCAAACACCGTAAAACACAATATACTTTTCCATTTACACTTCACTTTATCAACCAAACATCATAAAACACAATACATTTTCTCTGCTACAGTTCACTTTTTCCATTCTCATTTTACGACTTACGACTTGCGACGTTTTGCAACGAAACAAACAGGCCCTAAGTCCCTAATTCTTTAGTGTTTGACAATGTCTATTTCAAAGCACTATTTAAAGAACTTAGGCTCATTCTTCCTTTTCTGTCATGCCTCATTATTGTATTGAGTTTCTGGCCTATATCTTGGGAGTAGAAGGGAGAAGGGGGAGAAAGGATTAGTAAAGATGTGAAAGAGAGAGGGTGATAGGTGGTAGGGAAGGAAAAAAGTAGGTGTGCTGTGAAGAGGTGGAGGAGAGAACTAAATGGTTGAGTTAAGCAAAGGCAATTTTGCCATTTCATGTCCTCGATAACCCTTAACCATGCTTACATCAAAGCTTTGGACCAACAATGGTTCAAAATGACTCATAATAATAGGTGGCTTTCCACATCTTTGGGGCTCATCAAATTTTAATTTTGTGTGAGATTAACCTCAGAATAAGCTTTTTGTTAGGCACCTAGTACCAAACAATTTTTTTTTCTTTAATACATATGCAGTGTTTTAAATTTCGGCCGAAATTTCGAAATTTCGGCCGAAATTTCGGTTTCAGACGCAGACCGACACGAAATCCCACCCCAGTTTCGAATGTCGAAACTGTTGAAAATTGGCCGACATTTCGGCCGATTTTGAATTATCGGCCGACACAGGGCGTTTTCTTCCCCTTCTATTGGGTCGGGTCAAAGCAACCCAATCCCACCCGAAGCCCACTAAGCCCAATTAAACAGCCCTAGGTTCTCTTCTCCCCTCATTTCTCTCGATCGCGCTCTCTCTCTTTCCCTCTGCCTGATTCCGCCGCCACTACTGGAAGCCTAGAAGACGAAGAGAATCGCAGTCGCCGCAGCTCTCGTCGCCGGCGACAGGAAGCCTCTAAGCCTAAGGTACCTCTTTCTTAATTTCTCACTCGATCTCTCTGTGATTTTTTTTCATTATATGCTTTTTTCCCTCTCTGCGCAGCTGTTTTCTCTCTCTCACCCTCTCTGCTCTCACTCTTGCTCCTCCCCCTCTCTGTTCTCTCTATCTCTCACTCGCTGCTCTCTCTCACTCGTTGCTCTCTCTCTCTTTCAATTTCTCTCTCTTGGTCTCTGATCTCCCACTTTCCTCTCTGTTCTCTCTCTCGTTCCTCTCCCTCTCGATTTCTCTCTCTCGCTCTCTGCTCTCTCTCTCTCTCTCACTCGCTGCTCTCTCTCTCTCTCTCTCAATTTCTCTCTCTCGCTCTCTGATCAAGATCAGAGAGCGAGAGAGAGAAATTGAGAGAGAGAGAGCAGCGGTGAGAGAGAGCAGAGAGAAATAGAGAGAGCAGAGAGGGAAAGAGAGAACAGAGAGGAGATGAGCGAGAGAGAGATCAGAGAGCGAGAGAGAGCATAGAGAAAGAAATAGAGAGAGAGCAGAGAGCGAGAGAGAATGGAGAGTGAGAACAGAGAGGGAGAGGAGAGTAGGAGGGTGAGAGAGATCCTGATTCCTCTGAGAGAGAAGAGAGTGCCGCGACTTTGCAGTGACCGTAAAAGCAATAGTTAATTATTTATTTTTGATTAAAACTTGATTAAGAATCTAGCATTACATTATTGTTAATATTTATGCGATAGACTGTTATCATTGTTACATAAATAAAAAGTAACACATATTTTACATAAATAAAAAATAAAAATTTACAAGATGCAATAACACATATTTACATAAATAAAACATAAAAAATACAATCAGTAATCATTGTTATTTGCTTGGCTGGACTTCATCAAAAACTTTGTATTTGTTTGGCTTCATCAATATGATAACATCACGTGCACCTATCCAATACGGCAATACCTAAATAAAAAGATTAGAAAAGTTAGTTTTAGAAGTGTAAAGTAACAGAAATATCATAGAGCGATAAATAAATAAGTGCACCTGTCCAATACGGCAATACCTAAATAAAAAGATTAGATAAGTTAATTTTAGAAGTGTAAAGTAACAGAAATATTAGAGAGCGATAAATAAATAAGATAAGAATAAAAAAATTATATACACCACCATCTATATAATGTATATCCGAAACAAGATGGTTTAAATATATTATATATTTATATATATTGCTTTTATGCCTTTATATATTATAAATGTAATGTTTTAGGATATTTATGACATTTAAGACCATACTATATAATGTTTTTGACCTCTGAAATTGACACCGAAATTGGGCAAATATCCCCAAAATTTTCCCGAAATCCGCAATCCGATTTTACAATTTGCCTTCCGACATTAGGCCGACATCCGACATTTAGAACATTGTACATATGTTATGTCCCATGTCATTTGGTTGGTAATTGTAGGACTTTGAACTCTAAATGATATTCTTTGTTCTGGGGGGGGGGGGGGGGGGGGGGGGGGAACAAAACCCACCCACCTTCACCAAAAACTGGATGTTTGTGAGGTTGAAGATTTTTCATTGTAGTGTCTATCTAGCTTTTATAAAGTCCACCTTCTGTTTCCATATCAGTCTAAATGCAACTTGCTTAGATCTCAATATTTTGATGTATTGCATACATTGCCCTCTGTTACACTGTTACTATTATCATCAGTGGCTTGATCCTTTTCTTGATTCTTTGGAATGAAAACTTTTTGAGCCATGGATGTGTATTAAGGGCGCTCTTCAAAAGCAAATCAAGCCATCATCAAATCATGGGAGGATTCTGACTCTTTTCCGCCATAGTCATAGTTAATTAGAAGCATGCTTGAAAATCAAACTGTGATGCCATTTGAAATGGTTGTGATAAGCTCTGCTTGGCAATTTTTGTTACTTTTTTTTTGTTCGTTTTCTTTTGCATTATACCTTATGTTTTGAATATCAATCTGATTTTATAGTTTGTTGCCTTCTGAAGCTGATTTCATAACTTCTTCCAAATTTTTTTTGGTCAAAGAAATTTATCTTATATCCTGTGATACATAGTCTTGCTATTCTCTCTCTCGTATATTATGTTTTGTTTTCAATTTTATATGGTCTACTATGACTTGAAGGATTGCTAGCACGACAAAGAAGAGGGGAACTGAAGAGTTGAATGATCAGCTGCGCCAAATCAACGCTGCACTGAGAAGACAAGCAAAGATTGAATCTTATGCTCCCAACTTGAGCTATGCACCAGTTGGTAGAATGCCAGAGGCAGAGGTCATTGTGGATCCCAGGAAACAGGAACTAATTACAAATCTAAGAACTGGGAAAAATTATTTGAGGAACCAAGATCCCAAAAAGGCTTTTACAGAGTTTACGGCAGCTTTTGAACTTGCACAGGCTTTGGGTGATCATGTTGAGGAGAAGAAGGCAGCAAGAGGCCTAGGTTTGGCTTCGTTTCTCATGTGGATTTCTGTTTTATTCCTTTTTTTAATAATAATTTGATAAATTTGAAGAGCAAATGCACACCATGACCAAATCCATTATTCCTTAGAATCAGGCCTGGCATTTTTGGATTTTAAACTGTAACATCCTGGATCGGTAACTCTTGTGTATCCTTTTGAAATTGCTAATATATACTTAATTAAAAATAGAATTTGCAATTTCCGACATGAGACTCCAAAAGTGTTTACATCATCTGAAAGTGAGGGTGAAATTTCTTTCAGAGAAATATGATCGTTTTTCAAGATGAAGTATTGGAAGTGACAGGGTTCGTGCATGTGTGCTGCGTGCACGTGCTCTATTGAACATTTTGATGGAAGGGTGACAAATTCTTTGCTAAACAAAATCCATTCTTTAAATTTATTACATTCTCTCCTGTCTTCTGTTGATGAAGTTAGTGTTACCAACAAATAAATATGAAACAGTGCAAATGATAAATGCACTATAGAAAGAAGAACTCACGATTTTGTAATACTGTCATTCTCAAAACCACACGACCAAAATGGTCATGTCTTCAGAATTGACGTTTTAGATTGTTATATGACTGTTGAATTATTATATGATGGTTAATGTGAGAACCCATTTTATGTAAATCAATTTTGAGATCTGGAAACTTCAGCTTGCAAACATGTTATAGAATTTTAATTAAAATCACCAACACCAGAAATATGCTATATAGTTTAGATCCCAAACATGAATTAGTCTAATCTACTTCATGCCTGCAATTCCTTATGGACTCTTATTCAAGTCCAGGACCAAGAGCACCCTCTTGTCTGTTACCATGATTTTACTTCTGGTTCCTTTCAGGGCATCACTGCAGAGGCAAGGGCAATACAAGGATGCCATAAAGTACCATTCTCGGGTTTTGGAGATCTCAAAGAGAGTTGGCGAGGATTCAGGCACTACAGAGGCCTACGGAGCAATAGCTGATTGCTACACTGAGCTTGGAGATCTGGAGCGAGCTGGAAAATTCTATGACAAATACATAGCAAGACTGGAAACCGACTAATTGACCAAAGCTTCTACTTGCTCTGCTGTTTTGTCTGAACGTGGTAGGTTTGCTGAGATCTCCCACCTTAGTTTGAGAACCGTTAGGTCAGATGCATGCGGCATTCCATTTTTGGTGTTAGAAAACTCCATTTCAGTTGTATCTGCTCACTTCTGCCTAGTCAAAATCAGTAATGGATTCGTATGATAATGATTCGGAACCAACCTGACATGCAAATATTCTTGTTCTTGATATCACTGTAATCAACGTTCTGAGTCAAAAGAGCTCTATTGTCCCGAATGAATAAGGAAGGTACATGTTCGTATGAATATAGCTCATGCAGTACAACCTCTTCATTCACCGCAAACACTCCCATTTTAGAGATCACTAGCGTAAAGGACATTACATTCTTTATCTGCTGCTGTGTGCTATGATTCTTAAACAGGCCTTGATACTATTGTGAACACATTGGATGCCACTTTTTTCTGCCAACAATCTTTGCATTCATTTCTTCAATGGTAGTAGACACAGAAATCTGCACTCAACTCCAAATACCTGCGTGCCTTCTCAAGCCTCTGTTCATCGAAATGCACCATCCTGTATCTGTCGGCAATGAAAGTATGAGTACCTAACACTATTGATTAACTAGTAAGGGTTTAAAGTGACCTCATAGAATTAATGCCTCATGGGTCGAATAAAGATGTGCATCAGATGAATAGAGCTCATGAATCACAATTGAACTAACTGTTCCGTTCAACGCTGTTAAGAGTAGTATTAGGATTAGAATTCATATTGTATTAGAACAATATTAGGAATAGAAGTTTCTTTATTATTCTTGTATTTTTGTATTATAATTGTATTAGAATTTCTTCTTATTTATTGTATCCTTGTATATATCTGGGCTTTGCCCTCATCAATAATATACAATTCAGTTTTCCCTTCTTCAATTATTTGTAACAACCGCGAATACTTACATTTCAAATTGGAGAACAAATACACAGTGTACAGCAGCACATTATAGGATGCTCAATGTAGTGGTAAAATTCTTGTTCAAAATATGAATTAGTTATATGATATCTGGATAAATGATATCCCTACAAAAACTTACCTTGTGACAGTTGCTCATTAACCAAAGGAATGAAGCAATAGTACAAAATGGTACGAGTTTCTGAGACCTTTTAAAAGTTACAAAACAGTAGCACATGATACAGAAGAGAAACAGCAGAATACATTTTAATGAAACAGCTAAATACACTAATCTTTAAAAAATATCCTGCACCTATAAAAACTTGAAACGAAACAGGCTCCAGGATCAGATGAGGTTGAGAATTCCCTGCAGAATAATTTTGCTGGCAGGCTCTTGCTGAGACAAGGAAACAAACTTAGAACAGAAATAGACCTTGCTTTTATTCTCAGCTTTGGAATAGATTTTGAAGTATGATCCCATTGTACAAGATATGGAAGCAAACCTTCAATTCAATTCAATTAAAATGTGTATCTGGGATTGCCAACCATTGCCCAAAGAAACTTTGCAAGAATCATGTTGTTGAATATCTGGAAATTTAACATAAATTCGTAAGTCCTTTCTTCAAGCCTAGGCCTTTAGAGTCAAGCAAGTCAGCCTGCGGGAAAAGGGAAGTCAGCACTCTCTAATTCAAACTGAATTCAGAATTTTTGCTAAAACATAGTTGAGGGGAAAAGAATTAGTTGGGTTCTTTACATCCTTGTGGTTGAAGGAAGAATCTAATCTTGCTATTTAGACTTTTTGGACTCAAATAGACTAAAAAGAGTGAAATGTGAGATCATATCTTAAAATGCTCGGGGTTTGGGTGTATATATTATTCTCTTCACTGCACTGCTAGATTCTATCAAAGAAATTGGAATATGATCAAAGTTGATGTTATCAATGCTCTCTCTTCTTTTTTTCATTCTGGCAAACTGCTCACTTATGCATTTAGCTCTGGTGCCTAAATCGAACAATGCTAGTTCCCTTGATGATTACAGACCCATCTCTTGTTGCAATGTGCTTTACGAACTTGTTACTAAGATTCCTAGTAACAGGCTAATGTTTATAATAGAGGCGCTGATTTCTGCTAATCAGAATGCTTTCTTGAAGGGCAGACAAATTAGTGATTGTACTCTATTAGCCCATGAGCTGATCAGAGATTTCAAGAAGAAAATTGGGAAGAGAGCTTGTCCAAAGATTGATCTCCAAAAAGCTTTGATAGTGTCG